>VUQI01003739.1:0-10724 GCA_015106735.1 Paratilapia polleni | reverse complement strand
TTTTTCCCACCAGGGCTCTTCCTGGTGGCAAATAATAGAATATGTTCAAACACTTTGAAAAGCCGCAGTTATGCTATAAATTTTTCAGATTTACAGCATATCATTCATGGAATTGCAACCAGCACATCAGATGCACCAGCATGCCACTCAGCACTAGGTTTAGTCAGTCTGTTTTTGAAGTCAGGATATCTCTGCGTCGACTGCTTACATTTTGGACTATGCTTCTCTGATCTGTTCCCCACAAGCCCCTCAACTTCATAGAAGTCGATTATCAATTCATAAGCATCTTGTTTTGATGGCTGTAGTCATCTAACTGTAAAAATACCATACATAGGTGTTACAAAAATAGCACAACAAGCTGTAACTGCACAGCTCCAGTTCCACATATTGCTGGCCTCTTGGCTATGATGACAGTAACAGATAAATTGCTGCTAAGCTGCTCTTTATCAGTGCTGTTTTAAATGTCTCGATGTTACTTTTATTGTATTTTCTGCTGAAGGAACCACAGTCGAATGCAGTGCAGTTTTTCAGCTTTCCCTCGTTGACTGGATCATGCCTGTGCAGATCATATCCCCACTGTTGCTGTATTATCAGTGTAAGTGCTGGATCCACACATGCAACCTCAGGCAGCAGATGTCACTGGTAGTAAAAACTGGAAGAGGCTTATGTGGCAGGCTGTAATGCCCCGGTCATTCTAATGCCCAATACCCTACCCTACCCTGCCAGCCAGCCTGTGGGCGTGTGTGTACGTGTTTCTGACTGTGTGTGTGTTTGGTGTGGGGGCTGTTTGCTGATCCAGTCCAGGCTAGATGCTCTGTTTCCTCTCGCGCTCACTGTGGGCCCTTTCTGAGTGCGAAAGTCTGCCAACTGTAAAAAAACAACAACAAAAAAACCCCCCCAAAACATGCTGCCTTTGTGTGTGGACATCAGTGTGCACGTGAAGCTGAACCACTCAGAGCCATCAGGGAGGCCTGTGTGGTGGGATGCTGTGATTGTGGGTGAAGAAAGCTGACTGTCTCAGTGTAAATGTGTGTGAGTAAAAACAGGTGGCTGCTCTGTTTGTCCATCTGTATCCTCTTCCACAGCAGCTGTCTGTCCTTTCCCCTCTTCTCTGTGTGTGCGGGTGTGTAAGTGTGATTTCTACTCAGGTCAGGGGTCACAAACTCCAATCTGTACGAGTCAGTCAGCCAGTCTATACTAGTAACACTAGTAAATGCGCTTCATCTGTTTGTTTGCATGACTGCTGGAGTGAAGTGATGTAGTTTTGTGTTTTTAGTGTGTTTATCTGTGTAGTTTGAAGTGGGAAACATGTTTAGGTAGAACTACTGTGTTAGTTTGTATTTTTTGTCTGCGTACCCCTTTTAACTAGGGATGCATTGATCTAACTTTTTCCAGTTCCGATCTGGTACAGATACCTTGGCTTAAGATATCTTCCAATACCAAGTACCGATCTGACATTGGTGTTAAATTAAAAAGCCGTATTCCTGACTGTGAGGAAGAGACTAGCAGTCATTCCTTCATGTGTAAGGCAACATGAGAAACAAGCTAAATATTGCTTTAACTTTGTGAAAAAGTAAATGTATCCAATAATATACATTTACTGAAATGATGTACATTAGTAAGATTATAAATGAAAACAGGATGAAGATGAATAATTTTATTTTAAAAAGTTACCATATTCACCTAATTTATTTGCACTAGTTTCTCCTTTCCTGCTCTCAGTCTGGGTGCACCTCCTTTTACTGCTTCGCTAACGCTGGTGGTGGAGCTAGAGTGAAATACCTCAAAGCTGCTTTGACCAATATCTGACCCAAAGAAACACTAAAGGTATCCCACTAACAAGTAGGGCTGGGCAATATGGAGCAAAAACCATATCTTGATATTTTTCAGGCTGAATGGAGATGCACAATATAAACCTTGGTATTTATTTATTATTTAAGCAACACGTGAGATATCAGAAACACGTTTATTAAAACAGACTGAGCAGTGAAAGATGCACAAAATATAATTTGCTAGGTCACATTTCTAAGGAGTTGCTTCAAAATTCAGGAAACTTGGTAAAACCACGTCATTTGGCTCTTCAGAATAATACCCGTTTCACTAGGTAAACTGTTGTTACTCAGTCGGGGATAGTTCAGTTTTTTGAAGTGGAGCTGTATGAAGTTCTGATTTGGATTTTGGTTTATCAGACAGAACAGGACACTTGGACACTGAAGCTGTGAAAGGTGTTCTCCAGTCTTTAATTTATGCTGGTCACTCACAACATTTATGAAAGGAACCATTGGTCATTTTTTTAAAAAATGCTGAGAAACCATGGGTCCTTCACAGTGTTGGGTAGGCTGAAGTGTGTTTGTGTGTGTGTGAGAAAACAGTCAGTAGATAAATTGAGAATAGAATATAAAATGAAGTATTTGTTGCCCAGCCCTAACACACATTACAGTTTTGACTTCGGTCTTCTGGAAAGTGTTTGGCTAACTTATTTGGATTACTGTGTAATTCCCAAACTTTAGAGTGTCAATAAAAAGTTTAGTTTAAAAAATGTCAGATATTATTTTCAAGGGTAAATCTGTATTTATTCCAAAACAAAAGCACATGTACAGTTATTCAATACTCAATACTGAATGTGGAGTCAGTAATTGTACTTTTGTTAAAAATGTTACTTAACTAATTAATTACTACTGTTACTATTAATACTTATTAGAATTTATTGACTACTCTTTTCAGCTCTACAAGTGTGTTTGGGTATAAAGTAAAATACTGAATTTAAATTCACTATTTGTCACTGAGATTGATTGTTACAGGAAATACTACAATGGCACCAGATTTACACTCTTAATAAATCTGTTTATATGTTTGTCAATGTCCTTAAAGTTCCTCAAAGTCAGCCTGGTAATCTCTGTGTGTGTGTGTGTGTGTGTGTGTGTGTGAGAGAGAGACCTAAAGCAGTGTCTGCCCTACATCCTACACTGTGAGCCAAGTCTGCTCTTATCAGCTCAAGATAAAGAGAAGCTTCTCTCTGGCCGCTTGTCTTATCCAGCCCTTTCTCTCTTTTCTCCTTCTCTTTCTTTCCCTTTGGCCTCTTGCTTTTCCTCCCTCTTCCTTTCGGTTTTAATCATCCCATTTAATGGTTTTTTTTTTCTGTTTGTTTTCATTAAAATGTGAAGGACATCTGAAGATCTTTCTGTTCATTTCTGATGTTACAAGTCACAGAGCGCCTGATGGAGCCTAATGCGAAGCTTCCATTCGGCTTCCTGTTTTACCCCCTTCACGGTTTAAAAGTTTCTGTGCTGCTGCTGCTTTTTACGCAGTGAAAGTCACTGTTATCAGAGTGATCAAATCTGATGAGTGCCTTTCTTTACTTCTGTTATTTTTTCCTCATTAAAACTAGTGCAGTGCCTGTTAGAGAGACACTTTTTTTTTTTTTTTGTGGCTATAATTTACAGATGTCCCCTAAACGTCTAACACTCAGGCCTCTGTGCAGGATGGGCAGGTTGTATGATGTTGCTTTCTCAATAACTCAAATAAAACCATAAACAAAATTACAGTTGTTTTTGTGAGCGTTGTAGTCCATCAGAGTGATGAAATTTTGTAAATATTAGAACTTTTTAACTACTCACACTTTATTTCAGGGTTTGGCACTTAGATGTGATGGGGTTACACATCTAAGTGCCAAACCCTGACCTAAAGGTAATTCAAACTTTAACCCTAAAACCAAGTCTCAACCCTCAAACAGGCTTTTGGGGTTAAAAGGTTGGGGAATGCATTCAAGTCAATGAATGTCCTCACAAATGAGCCAAACAAACGTGTGTGTGTGTGTGTGTGTGTGTGTGTGTGTGTGTGTGTGTGTGTGCGCCCCTCCCCCTACACACAGTGGAGCAGACAGCAGCCACTGAATTAACAGACCAAATTTTAGCCAAAGTATGAAACTACTCACCCAAACGTCATCAAACTTGGTACTGCACTTAATGGGGGGGGCCCCCTGCAATCGTCCCCCAAAGTTTGAAGTGGATCAGACAGGCCGATGTGCATACAGAGATTTTTCAAATTATTAGTAAAATGTGCACACACATTGAGCACCAGCAGGAGGATACACTATCAGCTCTTTAGCAGATCTTTGACACGTAAACACTGTTTCCAGCTTGTAAAAATACATCAGCTGTTCTGTCTCTCACTTCTTTCCCTGTCATTTTTATTTTCCTCTTCTTCATTTCTGTGTTGTTCCTCTATCATTTCTTCTTCCTCTCAATCCCTTCTCTCAGCTTTCTGTGCGTTTCTCACACCCACACTAACAGATGGGTTGTAGCCATTGTTTCACACAGCAAACATGGCCAATTTTTCAGGGCTCTGACAGCAGTTATACAGTGTGTTCAGATCAGTGAGTGTAGCTGGAAAAAAAAAAGTTTCCAACTTCCTCTGCCTGGTGTTGTGAATTATCAGTATGCAGTTCCAACAAATGCATAACCTCCGCTGGAGAATCAGGCCTCACCGGTATCGACTGAAATTGCTGCAGAGTAAAGCACACACACTCAATCACAGACGCGCTTGAGGATGTCTGGATGCTTAACAGCACCGTCTGAATATTAACACGGTTGTCTCACTGTCTTGTCTTTCTTCTCTCTGTATGCAGTTTGAGAATAATAATCACAGCACTTGAGCCAGAGCCAGAGACCCCTTTAAAATGCAGAAAGCCCCCGGTTAAGATTAAAGGCCCATTATGGTCGCTGCATTGGTCATGTCACTTGCAAATAGTGACGTCTCCGCAGCCCGGTCACCATTTATCCCAGTGCTGAGGACGCAGGTACCTGCTGCAGTATTCTTCTAAAGGTATTGTCTGAGTGTTGGTTTGGGTTTTTTTTTCTTCAAAGTTTCCTCCAGAAAGTCTCATCTTGTCAACCTGTTGCAGCGTCTCTGTTGCAGTATAATCTGGGATTCGCTAAGCTTCTGTACTGATATGTCATTGAAATGGTGGTATAAATCATCACGATCGTACACTCGTGTCTTCAACCCGGTGGCCTGTGGTGGCCGCGGCACAGACACGAGGTTACAAAATTGAGAGGTACACGAATGGCTGAAACGACACCACGGCGCAGCGTGCGCCAGCGGATGCGACGTCACATGCATGCACTGCCGTTTGTGAGGGTGAGAACAGTGAGTATAATGGGCCCATTAGAGCTGCAGCAGTACTCAATGTGCTGTATTTATTCTGAAAATCTAATAATTATTTTAGTCTTTTTAACAGTTGTCTGACTTCTCACATATGACGATTTAGTGCTTTTCTTTGTCACACATGATAGTTAAGTTTGGATTTTTGACTGGTGGTTGGACAAAGCCTTTGGTTTGTGCGCAGATCCAACTTTTTCAGTCCCCGCACCAGTACAGTATTGGCTTTGGGTATTGGTCAATACGGAGTACTTCTGATACTAATGTTAAACTAAATGAGCTGTGCTCTTCACTGTGAGGAGACTGGGAAGCATTAATGTGTAAGGCAACATCTGCTTTCACTCAAACATTGCTTTCCTAACTTTGTAAAATATAATGTAACAAGTAAAAATGAATATATAAATTTACTGAATTATTATTTATTGTTAAGTATTGTTTTGTTTCAGCTCAGTGTGAGTGTGTACTGTGTTCTGATTTTTCTCTATGCTCCTCTGCTCTGTTTCACTGTGTGTGTGCGGGAAACAAACACACACACACAGAGTGGAGCAGAGAAGAGACAGGTGAAGAGAACATAACATTGCTTATGTTGGCAGCAGTTTGTTACATTATTTTAAGCAACAACAATAAAAGCAGTAAGAGCTTCCCAACATGTGTTAAATCTAACAAAATGAAATAAAACAAAAAAGAGAAGTTGGGAGGGAAATCCATCAGCGGCACTGCTTTTCCTTCGTCTCACTTGACCAACAAATGAGCAAAACTTGTAGGCTTGTTGGTGCAGCGTGTGAAACCTCTCCAAACTGTCGACCCTTTTTGTTGTTAGTTGCATGCTGTGTTTGCTCTCCTTCCAGCCAAATTTATGCTTCTACTGGCACATGACAGAAATGTAAATAGAATATCATAGAGCTGAATGAAATAGATCTGCACCATAGGTGAGCCCATTTTCCCCATGTACCTGATCTAGGTATCTGTGACAGTGTTGGACCCTGATGTGTGAACTGTGTTGGACTGGTGCACCCCTAAGCTCAGTCTGTGGGAAATTGCAGCAACCATCCCATTTTTACTGTGATGTGATGGAAATAATGGTGATGCTGATATCAATACTATGCAAATAGCATTTGGTAAATGGTAAATGGACTGGTACTTATATAGCGCTTTTCTACTCAGTTTTGAGTACTCAAAGTGCTTTATACTACATGCCACATTCACCCAGTCACATATACATTCATACAGTACTTTTATCTACTAAGCTTACTAACATTCACACACACTCACACACCGATGAATGCATCGAGGGCAACTTGGGGTTCAGTATCTTGCCCAAGGATACTTCGGCATGCAGACTAGACTCGAACCACTGACCTTCCGATTAGTAGACGACTCGCTCTACCTCCTGAGCCACAGCCGTCCCAAAAAAGAATTTGATAACTGTTTGACCGTGAGGGTCTTTCTATTCATTTCTGATGTTATAAATCACTGCCATCTTTGTGAGACTGTCCTCCCAAAAAAGAACAGCATCTGTCATTTCAGTTGGTGTCCCAAAATGACATCTCTTTATATTCAACTATCATGTCATTTGACGTTATTTTCTTCACTGTTCACTTGGACAGAGCAGTGACTCTCCCGGACAGTCCTGGCTCAACACCAATAGAACCAGTGTGCTCGTAGCTGTGGAGGGGAGGATTGACAATAACCAGTCACAGACTTGATATATATGCTGCTTTTAAAATAAAGAGTAGGTGGCTTCGGTCTTGACTTCCATAAATATTTTCAGTAATTGAGAGAATGCAGAGCAAAGGGAAAGCCAGGTGAGAGGAGGGGGAGCTGGCAGCTTCATAAGAGCTTCTTGTTTCTTTTGCTGACGTTTTGGCGGAGCTCCTGTTGTCTTTGTCAAATTCCTTGCTGAGAGTAAAAACCTCTGTGCAAACAGCCAACGGTAGGCTCAAAGGCTGTCACAGCACTCTTATCTGCTCTTTGCAAAGACTTGGAAACACAAGTTGTGAGACATAAAGAATTTGAAGTTTGAATATTAATAATTTTAATGAAGCACCATAACACTGCATGATGTACAGGTCGAGCCATTACTCGGCAAGGATTTGTGCAAGGTCCAGAAATAGTCCAGGCCACTGCCGCCATTGTAATATGTGAAAGTGCACGGCAAAGATTACCAGTTTGTTTTCACTGTTTGCCGTTACCTAACACAGAGGGTTCAGCCTGTAAAAGGGCTTTTATTTTGTCAACCAAGTACTTATGTAACCTTCTATTCACTCTAATCCCGTCCTATAAAAAAACAAAACGGTTTATGTACATTTTGTCATTATTCATTTAACATGAGAAGGTGGCACTCTGTAGAAAGAGATGTTTGAATTGAGTGATTCAATATATTGATCTTTGTTTTTCTCTAGTTGTACTGATGTTTCCACAGGCTCAGAGATATTGATTCTGAATTCCTTTGTTCAACCACTGACATTGAAAGATACTTTCCATTTCACTTTTGTCAGTTGTTGTTTTTTTTTAAACCTCTGTTTTGCAGTGTCTGTCACCAAGATATCTCAAAAGCCTGTGCCTGTACCCAAATATTAGACTGTCTGGATATTTGTTAGTTTGGTGGGCAAATGGTTTTCAATTTTGGTTCTGCCCTTTGTTTCTGACTTACCCTGGGAATAGAGCGGGGGCAGCTGTGCTGTGTTCCAGCTCTGATGTAGCTGCTGGAGCTGACTGCGATTCCACCAAACATGCCACAGTGTGTTTCAGAAGCACCCCAGAAGTGGCAGGAACAGCACAGAGCATTCAGTCAATTTTCAAAATAAAAGGCTCTGTACAGACACTCCACTTCTACAACACTCCAGGTCTGATTGGAAACTGTGCCAAGGAGGGGCAAAACTACCTCACAGAGGTGACATCACAGACCTGCACCCAGTGTATTCCTGGGGTTTCTTGACTTTATTGCTACTTTTCATACCCCTTTAGTGGATTTTTTTTTTTTTCTCCAAAAAACTACCAAAATATCTGTGGAGTGTATCATAAAACTTCACAGCATGTTTTCCTCTCCTGGCTCAGGAACAGTGCTGTGAGCACTGGCTAGATGAGCAGTGATGCCTCAGAAAGCAGCAGTGCACTGCGTGTGCCTTTACCTTTCTCTCTCTGATTACTTTACATAAGCCATAGCACAGCCATTGACTTAAACTCATGTGAATGGTGATTTTGTTGTGTTTGAGTCCTTGATTAGTACCAAAGCTCTGAAACCAAATAAATGACTTTTGGAACAGCCCTAAAAGCTTGTGGCCAGTTGATTAGGATTTTTGTGGTGGACTGGATCTGAAACTTCTGCCAAAAGACGGTACTGAGGTTTCCTTCATTTTCTTTTATCTTTTTCAGCAACAACTCCATACGGACTCTTCTGTTATTTATGGCTCCTTCAATAATGATGATGTGGCAGGGATTCATGGGATTTGCTCCAAAAAAAAAAAAAAAAAAGTAAAACATTTCTTTTGTGTACTTTGATATGCTTCTTGCTGGTATACCACATTGCACTTAGTCACCACTGTGGCTTTTCCATCCTGGGTCTCACTGGCTCTCTGTGAAGAACAGAAGGAGAGAGAAATCATTTCTCTGTCCCATGAATCTTCAAGTGAGCTGCATACGTGTACCGGCCATGTATCCCTTGTTGAGGCTTCATAAAGGAACATGGAGCCACATGTGTGTGCACAGAAACACATGTGCACTCTTATAGCTCACTGGTGAGGTTAATGTCTCCCCAGGTGACATTAACCTGGGGAGACAAACATGTTTGTTTTATCTCATGTGGACCCAATCACACCACCATAAACCAGAGCAGGTATGGAGGCTCAGAGGAACCAGGCTGCTTTTCACCTTTCTGCCTTGGGGATGATTGCCATATGGATTGTGTATGATGCTGGGCTTTTTCTTTGCTATTTCTCCTGAGCCTTGGAAAACATGCCCAGAAAATAGGGGATCAGTGAGCTAGGCTGCAGAAACCGTTTAATTTAAAAATAATTGTTTCTATAGTGTTATGGCTATAGGCCTGAGGCTTCTTCACAGCAGCCACCACCTTGTTAATAAAACCGAGAACACATCGATCCCCTGATAAAAGTGCACCATGTAATTCTTTCGAACTGTTGCATTAATTAATTGTTTGTATTACACTTTTTTCTTTTTTTTTTTAATTTAGAAAGTGAGAATGAAATTAAACAGTCAATTCTAATAAAAGGACTAACGTGATAATTAATGAAAGCTTGCACTGAGTCTGAAACACTGCTAGCAGCTAAAGTCTTAATATGTAAATGGTGACGTGGTGACGCAGGTTGGATTCCTCTTTGCCTCGCCACCATCAGTTAGCTTATTAACAACCTCTCTGCTTTCAGTCTATATCTCTTCATCTTTGTCCCTGTTTTAAAGCAGCAGGCTGGATCCAAAATTCTGTGATCTGGTCACCATTGTCCCCGGGGCTTTTTGATATTGTATAGCTAGAGTGACCTGTGAAGGCCCAGAGAGGGAGCCCAGGATGGATGCTTAAGCATCAGTCATACTCTGCATCAAAGCAGTGGAGCTTTAACAATTCTGCGCTGTCTCTTCATCCTTGGCAAACTGGCAATATAGAAATGATGACGTGACCATGTTGGTGTTTATTTGTGTAGGTCAGCTTTCAACTTTCATTGTTTTTAACGCTCTCTTTTACTTCACTACTGAGAAGTTCTTTGTATATTCTGGCTTTTGTCTTCTTCAGGGCAGAAGCTAAGCTAAAGGACCAACATGAATATGTTTCCCACAAATTCCTATTTTATTTGTTGTGGAGATTGGTATAACATGAAAAGAGAAAAGCATAATCTAAGAATTCTAAGTTTCCACTGCAAAAATTGCATTTGTTAAGTTATTTGTGACAATACCAATACCATCATCTGTCTGTGCAGTGACTCTCCGATCCTACAGCTGAGCTCCAACCCTACTGTCTTGGACTGCAGGTAGTCCTTGTTCTACTCTGCAGTCACTGAGGGCTTGGTGTGGTAGCACATTCAATTCAATTCAATTCAATTTTATTTGTACAGCGCCAAATCACAACAACAGTCGCCTCAAGGCGCTTTATATTTTAGGGTAAAGACCCTACAAATTAGACAGAAAAGACAGAAAACCCCAACAATCAGACGACCCCCTATGAGCAAGCACTTGGCAACAGTGGGAAGGAAAAACTCCCTTTTAACAGGAAGAAACCTCCACCAGAACCAGGTTCAGGTGAGGGGCAGCCATCTGCCGCGACCGGTTGGGGATGAGGGGAAACAGAAGAGAGCACAGCGAGACAGGACAAAAAGGCACACCTATAGGAGAGAGACAGAGTTAATAATAGCTAATGATTAAATGCAAATGGTGTATAAACACATGGATGGTGAAAGACAGTGAGGAAGAGGAAGTGCTCAGTGCATCATGGGAAGTCCCCAGCAGCCTAGGCCTATTGCAGCATAACTAAGGGATGGTTCAGAGTTACCTGATCCAGCCCTAACTATAAGCTCTATCAAAAAGGAACGTTTTAAGCCTAATCTTAAAAGTAGAGA
>VUQI01003738.1:7553-20615 GCA_015106735.1 Paratilapia polleni | reverse complement strand
TCTTCATGTTCCTCCTGGATCTTGATTCTTGCAGTGTAATGTCCACCTCTCAGATCCCCAAAATGATCCACAACTGCATACAGTTCATATGTCTGACTCTGACCACCAAAGGAAAAATGACATACATCAGAAAGAGGAAGGAAAATGAAATGGATGATGTTTAAACACTAAAAGATACTGTAAAGATACCTCTGGCATCTGCAGGCTGTAGGGAACCTCCACAGAACAGTTGATTTTGACATATGACATGTAATAGTAGTTGAACTCAAACCGTTTCAGCAGCAAAATCAAAACATCTGGATGATGCTTTATTACATCTGCCTGAAGAAAACAGCATACATTTCCAGTATATGTTATTGTGTTGTTGTAATTCTATTGTCAGAATCAGAAACATATTTTCTTTTTCTTTACTCACCAAAGTAGCATCAACTTTGTCATCACACTGGTCACAGTACATCTGGTTTTCTCCACATAAAAAAGAAGGCCTGAAAAACTTGTCAATGCCATTCGCCTGAAAATGGACATTTAATTAGCTCTGACAAAGATCTGTTGAATTCAATTCAATTCAATTCAATTTTATTTATATAGCGCCAAATCACAACAACAGTCGCCTCAAGGCACTTTATATTTTAGGGTAAAGACCCTACAATATTAGACAGAAAACCCCAACAATCAGACGACCCCCTATGAGCAAGCACTTGGCAACAGTGGGAAGGAAAAACTCCCTTTTAACAGGAAGAAACCTCCGGCAGAACGAGGCTCAGGGAGGGGCAGTCATCTGCCGCGAGCAGCATAATAGTTGCAATTGTTTTCTCAATGCCCTTCACCTATAAACATGACACACTAACTTTGTTAAGTCAGACCCAAAGATCAAGATCTATTTTTTAAAGAGAGATCTAAGAGAAACAAAAAGCATTCATAGTAGAACCAAATCAGTACATATCGTAGCTAGTGCTAGTAGCCACTCAGGCTGCAGAGCTGGAGTTGATGTTTATAATTTTTACAGTCAAGTCTGCTTGATGTAAACTAACCATTAGTCTCTCTGTTACTCTTTAGCAATATTCTTGAAGGGGTAAAAGGCAGTTTTGAAGAGAGTCCCTTACATGATCCCTAAAATTAAATCTGAGACCAAAGCTAAGATACTTGCTTAGGTGTTTGGGGTAAGTCCACTGCAGTTCATTTGTCATTTATTTTTTGAGGAAAATGATTCAATATATCTTGGAAGCTAAGCAGGGTTGGGCCTGGTTAGCACTTGGATGGGAGACCGCCTGAGAATTGCAGTTGTTGTAAGCTTGGGGCGGCTGTGGCTGAGGTGGTAGAGGGGGTTGTCTATGCTTAGACATAGATAAAAGTAGTGTATGAATGTTTGTGTGATTGGGTGAATGAGACTTGTAAAAGAAAGCACTTTGAGTGCTCAATTTGAGTAGAAAGGTGCTATATAAATACTAGTCCATTTCCCATATTGTATATCTTTTGCTGGCAAAAGTGTGTAAACTCAGATGTTTTCTTGCAGCAGTAGTCCTGGCAACAGAAACATACTTAGAAGTTTGCAGCTTGTCAGATCCTTACCACACTGTAGTTTTCACTGCATGAATCCACCAATGAAAGAGGAAGATGCCAAAATGGTGCATCACTGTAAGTCTCTGTGAGACATTTGGAACAGCTGGTTTTGTTTGCTAACAGACCATGGAAAATCTGAAAAAACAAATGCACAAAAACCCGTTCATTTATTTCAATTCAATTTCACTTATATAGCACTAGTTCACAACAAAAGTTGTTCAAGGCACTTTATATTGTGAGTTAAAGAAACTCCAATTAACAAGTGATACTTTCATCCAGCTTATGAATACCCTTTGATATTGATGAAGACTTTACCTTTGATGCTTCAGGACTGGTGAGTCCTAAAACCCTCTCAAAGTACTCTGCAGCATCACGCTGTTCATACACTGGGTGGAGTAGAATAAATGTCTATTATTTGAACAAAATTAGTCATTAATAATATGTGTATTTTTAAAATTTTACCCTATAATTTTCCATTATGATGATAATTAGAGAGTTGGATAATTAAATGACAGTATTTTAACACTTGAATAGTGCTCAGGAGTTTACACTTCTCAAAGGTTTTGTTGTACTGTACCATTGTCGATGTCCAGGTTCTTTATTATTTTATCTGTGCGTGCTTTATCTTTCTGTAAGTCTTCAAACAAGGCTTCAAGATGGTGATCAATAAGCTCAGTATGAGGATTTTCATTTGTGAACCTAAACAAAGACAAAGTGGCCATGAGTGATAAAAAAGCTGCACTGTAGACCTAATTTATGATAAATACATAATAATGCTTAAGGTTGGACAACAACAAACTTTGCCACAGCTTCTCTGAAGTCTTTGGTCATGAACAGCACCTGCAACACACTGTTCAAGTAACATGTTGCTCCTTGGTTTATCAGTCCGTGGAACTTATTAGTTCCTGGAAGGAGATAGAAATATTTTTAAAACATTAGGCAATCCCGAGAGGGAGATTAAGTCTCTATCTATTTATTTATGATAGCGCAGTTAGATGGAAGCCACTCTGAGTAAAAGACATCTGACAGCAGCTTTGAATTTGAGAACTCTGTGAACATGAGTCCTTAAGAGACAAAAGGAAGCGTTTTCCCCTCTGTAATGATGGCATATTGAATGTAGACTGGATAAAATGACATATTCCACATAACGTCTGCTGAAAAAGAGGGGTCTGAACACTTTCCGAAACCACTGCAAATCTTACCGTGAGAGTTGTTGTTGGAAAACGACCAAAAATTGACAATATTCATTTTCAGGCGGTTTTGACGATCACTTCAATTCTACGCTGCTGACAGCTGCAAGGAATTGCTAGTTAACAATAAATTAATCGCATTTTTTTTAAAAAAAGAAGAAGCTATGCAACCGCAGAAAAAAAGAAAAAGAAAAGATACGAGCCTACCTTCAGTTTAATTAGCAATTTCAAGACATTCCCCCAAATCCTTCGAAAACAAGTTAGTTTATAATCGACACAGACAAGCTGCTGATTATCTGTATGCGGAGTGAAATTAAAACCTTCTGAATACTTTCTCTTTCACTTCTAGTCACAGCTGCTGTGGTGGTGCATTCAGGGTGTATCCGAAATGTTGAAATTATTCAAAGACAGCTGGACGACTCAGAAGTATTTTTTCCTTTTGAACACCTGATTATTAGAAATATGAATGCAGAACATTTATTATGAGGAACGGCTATTTAAGCTGCATGTGTCCTGATTCACAAATAAATGTAAATTAACACAGGAGCTGTCAACATGCTTCTCCGGCGCCATAGTTCAGAAATCTATTTTTAGTTTAGAAAATTTTCTTACTGTGTACACAGATTGTGGTGCATTTGAAATTTACATAAGACGCTGAACGCAGCATACGAAGCAATTGAACGAAGCAAAATTATTTTCTAGAGTGAGAAATGTCCTGTGGATGTAATTTCTTTCTACACACTAAACCACATAAATTTTAACATTTTCTCATTATTTTGAATATGCCTCCAGATGAAAAGATGTGTTAGTGATTGCTGTAACACTGATTTATTCATGGCTCAGAGAACCTGCTGCTGGATATACAGTAGTCTACATTATTTCTGAGAAAACATCAGTAAGACTTTGGCCTGTATTTATTACCTTATTATTATGGCTTCTGTTTTATAAGGACCTCCAAATATGCACACTTCATCAAAGAAGACGTACTTGAGATAATTATTTTATTCAACAACGAAACGTAACAATTTGTAAACATTGACAGGAGTTTTCATGAGGCTTTAGCGGAAGCAGCATCGGCAGTGGCAGCTGTAGGCGGAGATTGTCTCAGTCAAGCTGTTAGTCCTCCAGGAAGCCTCAACACTACTTGGATGACAGACATGTGCTGGATTCCATATTCAGACAGCGGCTTCTTGTCTTCATCCAGGTTCTTGTCTGTGAATATCAGCCGCATATTCCCGTCTAATGCACACACACACACACACACACACACACACACACACACACACACACACACAGGGAGAGAATCGTAGTGATACAAACATCTATATATTGCATAAAATGTCTGATTACTTCTAATATTATGTTCTCGATGTTTTGGCTTTACAACTATAGATTACCTGAAGACTGTAAGTGTGGCTAATTGAAGGCTTACTAAAAATATTGACGGTGGAAAGAGTATTCAGTGATAACTTAACCTAAAGTTAGACTTAATAGTAATAATGACGTACATTAAGTAATGTACTTAAAGGCTTAGTTCTTAGACTGAGTTTCCGCATTTTCTACTTATCTTTCTACTTCATTTGCTGTTCACTCTTTCTCAGTTCAATATTACACGATGTTTTACCCACAAAAATCCACACTTAAAGCATCTAAAAATGCTGTTTATATGTAAACCCGTGAAGAATAACAAGTTGATCTGTTATAAAAAAACAGGGCTGCATAATGCAGCCTACTTTAGATTTACTTTAGATTCATTGCTTAGTTTAAATGCAGGATGTTGACTTGCATTGAAGTGCTATTACTTTACTGTAAGTAATAAGTCTTCATCCACCACAGCAAACTAAATATACTTTCAAGGAAAATGTTGAAACAGTCTGTTGATAGACAAAACACGGAGCCAAAATTCCAAAAGCTGCACTGAGCTCCTCGGTCATCATGTCACATAATGCAAGTTACTGGTGTTTGCGTCTCTCAGTGTTTTTACCTGCGGTCTCCGGAAACTTCTGTCTTATTTTTTCCCTCAGCTGCTCCACTGTCATGCTCTTAAACTGCTCCTCAGTGTTGCTCAGGTCGATCATTACCTTCTCACCCCTTACTCCAGAAACCACGACCTGGTACAGTTTTCCCATTTTGTGCTGATTCGTCTGCAACTGGATGCGCGCCTTCAGTTTCTGTATATGATAATAACGCCTCAGTTCGTTGTTTGGACCCCTCAGCTGGGTCTGACGTCAGAGGATACTTTCATTTTCATCTACATAAAAATCATTATTTTTATTACTATTCATGCGTCTTTTGTCCTTTTTTCTTTTGTATAATCAGCACCAAAGTTCTTTAAAAAAAAATGTGTCAGATGAATGTTGATGTGCACATGACCTCTCAATCCTTCGCTTCCTTTATAACTATGCAAATGCAACTTATTTTGGGGAAAAAAAGCTTAATATTTTAACAGTATCTGCCATAAGAAGGCCCACCGCTGAGTTTAACCTGTGAGTTTATGATCTACATTATAATGCCTGTGCAGCACTTTAGGCAGCAGCCTAAAGTGTGAGCGCGTTTCATTATTGGACGTCACACTCTAACTATGATCGAAATCACCTGATATTCCAGTTTATGATAACAGCAGGAAGTGTTTGTTTACCAGCTGTTCCATTTTAACACACATCTCATTAAAAGTCACTGCTAAAACAGTTTATCGATATCATAATAAAACAACATGTATTCATTTTATCAAATGCTGTTTATTAATGTGAAATAATGCTTTTTAAAAGTTTCACCTTAGAGCCAAAGCAATGCAATGACAAAACCAGCGGAAGTGCCGTACGGAAATGTCCTCATCATTAATGGTAAAGAGTAAATAAAGTAAAATACACAAAAAAGAACCCAGACCTGCTACAGAGCGGTACTTGCGCCCACGTGACTTCTTGTAACTGTTGGGGGAAACTGAAAGTTAAAAATAAATCTTAGTGCTGTGAGTAATGATCGCACAGCAGCAACCTCGGTGCTCATTTCATTTTGAAAGTGCAGAGAAACGACTTGTTTACCCACGGAGAGCAGAACTAAAATGACGGACGAGAAAAGATACGACCCCAAAGACACGACGCTGAAATTTGTCAACAGGCCCGATGATCTGGATCCACTGCGTAAGAAATGAATTACTGTGTAGCAGTTATCGCCTGCTGATTGTGCAAAATCTCCTTAATCTGTGTTTGTTCTTTTTAATAACTGTTATTGATTTGAATCATAGCCTAATGAATCAATTGGTTATCCTACTTAAACTAGCTGAAGACAGTTTATGCATCAGCATTGTGCAAAATTCTGTGTTACTTTTCTTTTTTCTTTCGTACTGGATGTGCTGTAGCCGTAATGTTGAGTTCACTGTCTGTTGTTCTTGTTGTACCCCTCAGCCCCAGAGGAAGGAGACCAGTGTCTCAGAGCGGAGATGTCCTGCGGTCATGCCGTCACCCCGGAGTCACTCACTGGGTGGTGCCGCAGCCTGCTGGATCAGGTACTTTCCACATCCTGAAGCACACCATTGTTTTCATGTAGCGTTTTACTTTTTGCTTGCTTACCTAATGTTGAATAAGAATATGCATGTCTACAAGGTTTTGGTTGTACAAGGTTTACTAATGCGATGTGATCAAGTGTCAATGTTAAGAACTCGTTTCTGCCAAAAACATCAGCCAGATTCACCACATCTTTGCCCTTTGAATATAAAAGTATGTCCTTTACGTTTCAGGGTCAGTACAAATTTAAGTGCCCCGCTTTAAAGGATGGCACCTTGCAGAAGTGTGATGCAGTGTGGCCCTACCAAGAGGTGCGCAGGCTGGCAGTGCTGACAACAGAAGAGATGCAACACTTTGAAGAAAACATCGCCCGCTTGGCTGCCACAGAATACTGTGAATTTAAAACAGTAAGTATCCATGTACCTTCTAAAAGATAAATTGGTTTAGTTTAATAGAGAATGTTTGCTTCTACATAACATAAAGCTAGTTTGGGTTTAAGTTTTCATTTCAAGACATAACAAGGAAGACTAATAGCATCCTCAAACTGAGCTTCTGAACTGAAGCACCTAGCCTGGCTCAATTAATAATTTGATACTTTGTTTCATCTGTACAATACTGCAGAAATAAACAATTGAGTGTTTGACTGTTTTGCAGCAACTACCACTTGAAATATTTAATATTTATAATTTAAAACGTAAATAAAAACAGAATGCAATAATTTGCAAATCTCATAAGCCCATTGGAGGCAGCTGTGGCTCAGGTGGTAGAGCGTCTACTAATCGGAACGTTAGTGGTTCGATCCCTGGCTCCCCTAGTCTATGTGCCAAAGTATTCTTGGGCAACCCCACATTGCCCCCGATGCATTCATCGGAGTGTGAGTGTGCATGTGAATGTTAGCTAAGCATTTAAGTATAGATGAATGTGTGTATGGATGTGGCATGTAGTATAAAGTGCTTTGAGTACTCAAAACTGAGTAGAAAAGCGCTATATAAGTACCAGTCCATCCATTTACCATATTTTATTCACAATAGAACATAAAAAACACATTAAATATTTGAACTGAGAACATTAACCATTTTACAAAAAAAATAAGGTTATTTTGAATTTGATGGCAGCAACATGTGCCAAAAAAGTTGGGACAGGTCCATGTTTACCACTGTGTAGCATCCCCTCTTCTTTTAACAACAGTCAGTAAATGTTTGGGAACTGAGGAGACCAGTTGCTGGACTTTTGAGAGAGGAATGTTGTCCCATTCTTGTCTGATATAGGATTCTAGCTGCTCAACAGTCCTGGATCTTCTTTTTCATATTTTTTGTTTTATGATGCACCAAAAGTTTTCATTTGGTGAAAACATTTGGCCATGTGCTATTCTAAGCTGTTTATGCCCAGGTGGTTTACTAGTCCGCGTTTCTGTCACTGATTGGAGTAGGGCTCCATGGATAGGATCCGATCAAGGAAGCGTGGCGGTCCAGTTCAGCTACTGTCCTTTAAGGTCCAGGCCCACAGGAAAGCAGAGTTGCCCTTGTCCTCTTTGTTAGCTGAGTTAGCACTTTATGTTAAGATGCTCTGCTGTTGTTGCTCCTGGTGAAGTTAGCTGCTGTGGCTAACTTGAACCTTGTAACTTGGTTAGTGGTGGGTACCAGCTAACCAGGTATCTTCTGCAGGATGTGGGATCGCTGCAGTCAGGAAACTGTTTTGGTGCGTCTGTTTGCAGAACACATGGTAGTGAGCTTGGAGGGGAGAGGTCAGAACAGGCCTCTGCCTCTAAAGTCAGAGCACTGAAGAACAGCCTTCTCACCTCAGAGGTGAGAGTGAAAAGAGCCAGAGAAGAAAGAGAGAGGGAAGAATGGCCAGCTGTGGTTTTGTCTGGAACAGGGGATGGTAGATGCAGGAAGTGACCTTTCACCTCTTAGGGGAAGGAGGTTGCATTTACAGCACACAAATGAATGGATCTATGGCCTCCCTCATGGCTCCTACAACTGGTATATATTGATCAGCATTGTGCATGTTATGCCAAGTGTGCTAATGCACCTGTATACCATTATAAATGCTGGCTTTTGAAATGTAAACCAATGACAAGCCCGATAATTCCTCACACAACACTTTCAAATTTTAGTTTATCAGATCACAGGACAATTTTCTGTTTTACCTCAGTCTTGCAGGAGCTTGGGCCCACAAAAAGTCACAACATTTTTGGATCTTGTTTGTATCTTTTTTTGTTTGCTTGTTTGTTTTTCATAGTAGAGATTTACCTCATGTTTGTAGGTGCACTTACAAACTGCCATCCATCAACAATGGCTTTCTGAAGTGCTCCTTAGCTCAAGTGATTTTTCACTACACAATCAGGTTTGTTCTTCCAATCCAATCCAATCCAATTTTATTTCTAGAGCACTTTTTAAAAACAAGAGTTTGACAAAGTGCTGTACACGGCACCAAAACACCACACAGCAAATCAATAAAAACAATAAAACAATAATAAATAAAAGGTAAGAACACACCACTCTCATTCTGAGTTAAAAGCCAAGGAATAAAAATGAGTTTTAAAACGTGTTTTAAAAACAGGCAACGAGGAGGCTGTTCTAACATGGGCAGGGGGATCCAAAAATGTTGTGTTCTTAATGCAGTGCTGCCTGAGGGCCAAAGATCACAGTCAGTATTGTTTTTCAGCTGTGTCAGTTGCATACTATTTTCTGAATGTTTAATAATATCATGTAATGTAGAGAATGAAATCCTCAAACTGTTTGCAATTTTATATTGAGAAATGTTACAAAAACATTCACTTTCTGAGACGAGTGAAGACAACTTGTCTTGTTTTTTAGTACATGGAACACAGTCCCGTTGACAGATTAGTGTCATTTCCTGCTTCCATACTACTCTTAGCAGTGTCCCTACTTGAATTTTAAACTGAATTAAAAGGAGATATTTTAACAAAGGACATTTAGCGTTAGGACTTCATACTATGGAAAATTTTCCACATTGAACCTGATAAAGAATACTGCATTGTTTAGCGTATAAGCCATAATTTGTTTAGAAATGTCTCCACCACTTTGGTGTGGTCCTGTGACAGGGTCTGTAGATTGGGCAGGCAGAACTCTGAATAACACCACACCATTTCCTGAGTTCCCTGCTTTCATGGATCAAAGGGTCATTTTAATGTCATCATATGCTTAAAGCAAAGCAAGAAACATATGAATGTCCATTGTTAAAATCTTTAAAACTCAGTTCACACAAATAAACTGCTGATGTTAATAATGAGGTCAACAATGAAACAGAAAATGACATCAGTCTTTTCAATCAATCAAACCTTTCATCCAACCTTTTCTATAAAGTGAAATATGTTGTATTTCCTGTTTTGTTGTTTTCTTAAATGTTGTGTTCTTACATTTTGTTGTTGTGTTTTGTACCTCAGGACAAGCTGCTTACTAATAAACCTAATTCATTTTTTAAATGTCAAATTTTTTTTTAAATTTTTTTATTAATTTACATTTTACACATGATCCCAGCTTTTTGGAAACAAAGTTATACAGTATTTGCAGGCTAACGTGTTGTTTGGCACAAGTGTTATTAGTTATTTTGTTATTTCTAAGTGGGAAGTGGAGTGCATCTTCCATTGTGCATGTGTAAAACTCCACTATAAAAGTGTTTTGGCTAAAGGAGCTATAAAAAGATAGCTATAAATATAGTCATTTACCTTTGGTCAAAGCAGTGCTAGCAATTTTCCACTGCTTTTAGTATTCATGATAAGATAAACTAACCTGGTTCCACTGTCATTTACTGCACTGACATTAGGATGGTATTTTTCTTCTCATCTGACTATCGACAAAAAAAAAAAAAAAAGTGTATTTCCTAAATTTTTTAACTTATTTTAATGTTTTTCATAACAGTGTCCTGGTTGCAAATCCTATGTGGAGAGAGAGGACCTGACTAACCTCAGTGTTCAGTGTATAATCTGCACAGCAGACAACAAGAAAGTGGACCAGTTCTGCTGGCAGTGTTTGAAGCCGTGGAAAGGTAAAGCTCCACGCTCTGATCGCTGTGACAATGACGGCTGCATCAATCATGACCTCGAACTTCTCAAGAACTGCAAGACTACCACCCTTCCTGAGGTTCAGGGGCTTGACCCCTGTCCCTCCATCCGGGCCTGTCCCACCTGTGGTCAGAGGGTGGAGCACGACAAAACGGGCTGCAAGAACATCATCTGTCCTCGCTGTCAGAAAGAGTTCTGCTTTGTGTGTCTGAAGCTCACTCCTGAGTGCTTGAAGACAAGCTCTTACTTCATCCCCTGCAGTGATGGTGTGGCTCCCAGACAAACATCCATCCCTGTGTGGTGCAGAAACTGAGAGGCAACATGCACTGTAATTCTGTATGCTTCTCTCATGCTAGACTTTTCCTTCGAGATTTCATTGAGAGATTCACATTGCAACACAACCCTAGGTTTTACAGGCTGACTTTTTCTTGTACATTATAAAGTTTTTTCCTGTATTTCTTTGTTATATTCTATACCCTGTTTTAAAAATGACACTGAAAATTGTCCATCCATCCATTTTCTTCCGCTTATCCTATTCAGGGTCGCGGGTGGAGGCTGGAGCCTATCCCAGCTGCCGTCAGGCGAGAACCAGGGTACACCCTGGACAGGTCGCCAGTCTGTCACAGGGCTAACACAGACAGACAACCATTCATGCTCACAGTCACACCTACGGCCAATTTAGAATCACCAATTAAACGAACCCCACTAACAGCAGAAAAATTGTTTTCCTTTAAATTGGTCTCTGCTCAGTGATTGTTATTTATAAATAACTGCATGACTTAATAAAGATTCCTTTTAAATAAAGAAAATGTGTTTCTGATGTCTGACCCAAATGGGTACACATATGTGAATGAATTTCCTGCAGGGCAGGATAAATGACAGTGGTAACATTCGACCACATTCAGTGTAAACTTCCAACATAGAGATTTTTTATGTAGTTGCAATATCACAACTAAATGGTCATTTTGACCATTGTAGGTATAAAAATGAACATTTTGAGCCTGAAATATTAAAATACCTTTCATGAAGAAAATCTGACATACTTTTTTTTTTTTTTAAACTGGCTTGTAAACTGTTTATTTAACTTTACTGTTCCAAAAAACTGATATATGTGTCAACTTTGCTGTGATCCAGAAGGAGCTGTAACACTCCCCTAAAAGTCAGTATCAATCAGTAACTGATGAAATTACACAAAGACTGGAACAGTGTCAAACAAAGAAGAAAAACTAAAACAAAACAAACAAATAAACAAAAACTTTCTCATGTACACTAAATGAATAACTTTGTGTTTGATACTCTAGGAGACCATAGACAATGCTTTATTTTGTGATGGCCCTTTTCTGACTCTGCTTGTTCCTTCTCTGTGTTTTCTTCCTGGTTTTTTTTATGTAGGAGGCAGTAAGAGCATTAGAAGCAGGTCCAGAGAGGTGCCACCCCTGTAATCACTGACCTGATTGCTGTATAAGAAGGTTTGGTGTGCTAACCCTTTTTTTTTTTCTTCTCCACAGCAGGCATGGAGGTGTCTGGTTTGTTTTTGAACTTTATTCCTTACACACATTTGAAATTACCTGCATTGACACACTCACCAAACTACTGATATAGCTGTTCCACATTTCTTTATAGTAGCCTTGATTTAATTAAATGCATTTTCTTGTTTAAAGTCACAATTATCTGTGTGATCTCCCTTTTTGTCTGAAGACTAAGCTGGTTCATGACAAGTTTCATACAAAGGCCTGAAACCTTTAGCATGTACACAAAAAAAGAGTATGAACAGATACAGACTATGTCAACAAATTTAAAACAAGGAGTGTTTTCACACGCATTTCCCAGGACATACATACTCAGCAGTCCTTTTTGACAAAGCTTTCGGATGTTTTTGTTTCTATAAATTATTTCACAAAGTGAGTATTTTCATAAGAGAAACTGTAATATAAAACAGCCTGTTTTAAACCAGACAACTAGGGCCGTATTTTCAGCCACCGCAGTTGGTGACACATCAGCTATTCCATCCATCCTCTTATATGTACAATTTCAGGGTACTGTGGTACTGTTAAAGCTTAAACTAACTGATATTGGATGAGGGTGGGATGCATCCTGGAGAGGTTGTCAGTCCACTAAATACAGTAAGAGGAAAAACAAAATCTGGTAACATCAGCACGCTTCACCATTTTCTGACTGAGTGCAATACAGTAACAGCTTGACCCTCATTGATCTTAGGCAGTATTACCAAAATGATGGACCATGATGGAGGTTCTTCACAGCTTGGCTGCTGCTGCTACATGCAGTCTAGGTGGACTCATTAAATCAGCACATGCTCCTGCACAACAGCAAACAACCCACCTGGTACAGTTGCATTCACTGACACTGAAACTGTTAGTATATCACGGATACTTGATTATCATACAGTAAGTGCCTTCTTCAACCAGTGAACAACTGAATGTCAGCAAGTTAAAATAACTTTGCTAGGGACTTTGTACTAAGACTCTGATATTCTGTTTTGCATTTGAAGTACTTTTAGAATTGAGATAGCATTATTTATGTTAATAGTTACAGATATTTGACTTTCTGAATTCATTTCAATTCAATTCTTTTATATATATCTATATATATATAGATATATATATAGATATAGATCCAAATCACCAAACAGTTGCCTCAAGGTGCTTCATATTGTGGGGTAAAGACCCTACAATATTAGAGAGAAAACCCCAACAGTCAGACGACCCCCTATGAGCAAGCACTTGGCAACAGTGGGAAGGAAAAACTGCCTTTTAACAGGAAG
>VUQI01003737.1:0-10002 GCA_015106735.1 Paratilapia polleni | reverse complement strand
TCAATTCTGGATTTAACTGGTAGCCAATGAAGAGAAGCTAATATGGGAGAAATATGGTCTCTCTTTCTAGTCCCTGTCAGTACTCTCGCTGCAGCATTCTGGATTAACTGAAGGCTTTTCAGGGAGCTTTTAGAACAACCTGATAATAATGAATTACAATAGTCCAGCCTAGGAGTAATAAATGCATGAACTAGTTTTTCAGCATCACTCTGAGACAGGATGCCTCTAATTTTAGAGATATTACGCAAATGCAAGAAAGCAGTCCTACATATTTGTTTAATATGCGCGTTGAAAGACATATCCTGGTCAAAAATGACTCCAAGATTCCTCACAGTGTCACTGGAGGCAAAAGTAATGCCATCCAGAGTAAGTATCTGGTTAGATGTCATATTTCTAAGATTTTTAGGGCCAAGTACAATAACCTCAGTTTTATCTGAATGTTGTCTGTAAACACTTGCCAACTACTCGCTTAACAGTTTTTTAAAGTGCAGAAACCAGAAATGGATTTTGCCTTCAAAGTAAGAGCTGCACCTTTTGAAACATGTTGGTTTCAGCGGTAAGACGCAACTTTTACTTTGAAGGGGAACAGTCTCCATTATTGGTTGGCAAGTTGGCAAGTATTCACAGATAAGTCGGTGTCTTCCATGCAAACTACGGGCAGCCACAGCAATCTGTGAGCGACCAAAGCCAATCGCAAAGAGGGTCTTGGTGCAGCAAGCTCTTGGCAGCCAGCAACCGCTTCCCAACTGGCAATACACAGCTTAATGAAGGAGTTGATGAGCTTGTATTGTAATGAACTGATGGTCTTCATTGTCATTGTGATATTGCTCTTTATTACTGTATTTTCTTTCAATTCTTTCTGCTGTAGAGAGTTGGTAGATGTAGTTGGCAACCTCCACACACACAGTGGTATTTGTGTGCACATTCCTCATATTTGGGATTACATTTCCAGAGCAGGGTCCAGAGTTAAAGTTTCTTCCCTGATGTTTTTGTCTTTGGAGTTCTCTGTTCACTCCCATAAATAACCATGCTGCCTCTCCACTCTTTTAGATATACGTTGAATGTACTGGAGGACCTTGGTGATGGAGAGAAAGTAAATGATGACATCATTGTACGCTGGGTGAACAAAACATTGGCAGAGGCTGGAAAATCAGCCAAGATTTCAAGTTTTAAGGTAAAGCAGCATTGGCTCATTGAAAATCTCTACATATGTAAACCTGCCCTCATCAGCAAATGGAGCAGTGTGAAAAGATGTAGTCTTATGGTTTTGATTGGGAGGGCTGGGGGCTCATTTCACTGAGACAGCTCCACTTCCTGATGACTTTTTGCGAGGTAGGCCTGTGTGTGTTGGAGCCCTAATCTGTGTGTTATGCGGTGATCAGGACAAGGAGATCAGCAGCAGTTTGGCAGTACTGGAACTCATAGACGCCATCCAGCCTGGCAGCATTGACTATGAGCTGATAAAAACCGGCAGCCTCTCTGAAGATGACAAGCTGGAGAATGCCAAGTAAGGACAAAAATAAAGAGAAGCGGCTTTCTGCCCATACATCAATAAATAGGGGTGAGCAGTTATACAAGTTACAATTTCTGTGTCCTCCCTAGATATGCCATCTCTATGGCGAGGAAGATCGGAGCCCGTGTCTACGCTCTCCCAGAAGACCTTGTGGAGGTTAAGCCCAAAATGGTGATGACGGTCTTTGCCTGCTTGATGGGTCGGGGGATGAAACGAGTCTAACTAGCTGGAATCATTGTGACAAATACTCTTACCCACATGCCGTTAGTTTTGAGAGAGCTGCCCCGTCTGAAGGAATTACGTTTTTTTTGTGTGTGTCAAAATCATACATTTGCATGTATCCCTGCCTCTTTTGATTAACAGAGGTGTTTTCTGAAGAATAATGTGCTTTCCTCTTATTTAAAGTGAGGCTGCAATACTAAAATTTCTAAAGACTTTCATCATCTTTACACTTTCAGTATGCAGAACTCCTAATATGTAAGAATGCTGTTTTTTGGGTTTTTGTGTTTTGTTTTTTTAAAGCAAGCGTGCCTATTTGCAGCTGCAAGGTTGTTTACATATTTTTACTCAGCTTGATAAGTAAATTATAGCCTTGAGTAAGCAACACACATTCCCAAATACCATAGTTATGAATAAATGCTTGGTAAATGTTTGGGAAGGGGGAGAAAAAAAGAGAGGAGGGGTGTTTAAGTGGAGCACATGTCAAAAAACACCGAAACGTTTCCTCTCACTTGATGAAGTTAAACCTTGGCCTTAACTGGCATCCCATAACTGGCAATATAAATGTCTACATATCCACATACAGAAGCCATAAGGTCGGATTATAGTAATGACCATGGTGATCTGTATTCTCGTACTCGTCATTTGTTTGTTTATTGGGATCATTATTCAGTGTAAATGCTGTTCTTTGGGTGTTTCTGGTCTTTGTTGTATTGGGTTTCTGTTTTTGTTTCTGGTGTCTGTTACGTTGGATAAGGAGCAGGCTGACTGGACTCTCCTGGCTTCTGCTGTGCCTTCCTGTCTCAAAGACAACTTGCACTCATGCTTTTGAGTTTTTTTCCTTTTCTTTTGTATTTACTGTTACCAAATATAAACAGCAACGTCGTTCCAGGTAGCTCAGTGATATTCTCTGACAATGGCCAAATTGTATTTGGTCTCATGTTCATGTCTATTCTGAAGGGCTTTACATGCAACAATAAATATGACTTGGAAAACAGCGCATATGTTTGATCATTGATATTTCTGAAAAGGCATCTAGCATAGAAATACAGTTGAGCACATATTATGCTGTTAAGTTCATCCATGAATTTATGTTTTACAGCACTGGATCAAATTGGATGTAATGTGGTTGGTTACATATTGATCAGAAAAAAAAGACCCTATTATGCTGAAAAAAACACTTTATTAGGTAAACTTGTTCAGTTGCTCATTAATGCAAATACCTAACTGCCAAGAAGAGCATCTCTGAACGCACAACACGTCTAACTTGTAGCAGATGGGCTACAGCAGCAGAACACCACACCGGGTGCCACTCCTGTCAGCAAAGAACAGGGAACTGAAACTACAATTCACACGGACTCACCAAAATTGGACAATAGAAGATTGGAAACACGTTGCCTGGTCTGATGGTAGGGTCAGAATTTGGCATAAACAACATGAAAGCATGGATCCATCCTGCCTTGTATCATCAGTTCAGGTGGTGCTGTAACTGGGGGGGATATTTTCTTGGCATACCTTTGGCCCCTTAGTACCAATTTAGCATAATTTAAAACACCATAGCTTACCTGAGTATTGTTGCTGACCATGTCCATCACACTATGACCACAGTGTACCCATCTTCTGATGACTGCTTCCAGCAGGATAAGAGGTCAAGATAGAGGTCAAATTAACCTGCAGTTTAAATACAAATATTAACAAACAGGCAGATAATGAGTTCAAATCAAGACTTATAGCTGACGTATGAACTATTTAGCAACCATTTCCAGCATGCTATTTGACAGTTCTATTATTATATTTCTATTATTTTCACTTTTATTTTGTAGTTTATTTTCCAAAGGAAATATGTTTCCTGCTCATGCATATCCCACTGGGTGCAGCCCTCCCCCATGTGGTGTTTGTTTTACTATCATGTTGAGAAGAGCAGATACCAAAAAACACACAGCAGTCTAAAGCAGACACAATACAAACATGTTTTCCCATTAATTACACATGTAATATATCAGTGGGTGCAAACAGAGATTATCTGAATAAAGTGAGGTAGTAAATATGATTACTGGTTTAGGATTTATCTTACTAGAAATAGATAATAATATCAATGGTATGAACAAACAGTGGTATACACAAGTAGCCGTAGGATAATTTTCTTTAAAGTCTGTAAACATTTAAATGTTTATTTAGAGTTTATGTCTGATTAGAGTTTTATCATTTCAACAATCTGAGTACTTTTGTCTACTTTCAATGTATCAGCTACTCCTCTTTGCAAATGATTGAACCTGATATATACTCTAAATGTCTTGCTTGTCATTATCTGATTTTACACAGTCCAAATGAAGGAGGAACTTCTTTTTTTTCAATATCACTTTTACAATATGTTACCTTTTATTCTTTTTACTGCTTCTCCTTCCTGTTATCTTAGTTTCTGTTACTGTTACTGCCTTCATGCTTTATATCCTTCCCCTTTTTTCATCATAAAATCCCTCACCTGTTTAAAAGCACCCTGTAAAAGAAAAAACAAAACATTACACTTTGTGCGTTAACTGTTGTCTCTTCTTCACAGTCCATCAAAAATCTTGTTGTACAACAGGGATAGCAATGGCAGATTGCAGTTTACTGTTCACTGGCCTGAATCTTAGTCAGATGTAAAGTCCTCTGGGCTTCACTCCCACTAAGTTTTTTGAGGATCTGATTAAAGCTGAAACTGCCAGGCTCTGTCGGAAAGCTGCATGATTAAGAAATGGTCTCCTGTGGTCTTCATCATCTGGGTTTTCAAGCATCATTTGCAGTAGAGAGTGTGTCCATGGTGAAAGTTTGGACTTCTAAAGATAGTTGGAAATGTTTCTTGTCGATTTTTGTCAACTGTACACAATCATAAAGAAAAAGGACAAGAGGATCAATTGCTATCCTGATGTTTTAGTTTTGAAGTTAGTAATTTTGGATTTTTTTGCATCTCACTTTTGATGTAATGTATATGTGTAACCCTTTTTTGTGCTTCTTTCTTTGTGTAATTGTGTGTATTATTTGTCTATATAATCATTGCTGATTGAACTGCTGCCTATCTTGGCCAGGATGCTCTTGCTCTTGCTCTTTTTTAATTTTTTATTTTAAGAGTGTTATTTTCCTGGTTAAATAAATGCTGAATAAAATGTTTAAATACATATTATAATTATATAAAGCCTAGGGTTACACAAAATATGAAGCCAGCACTTGTGAAAGAAGAATCCAGATCATTGACTTCAACAGTAAATCTACTAACTGTAAAATCCTGTGCTAGTACAGAAGTATTATCAGCAGAATATACTCAAGTTATCACATTAAAAAAACAAAATCCTGTGATTATTATATGTAATAATCACGGGATTAATAGTAGCAATCAGTACAAAAGCAGCAGCATAAACCATGCTACACAAATTGTTCTTCTTTTCATTTTTTTCCCACATTTATTTATTTTTCTTTGTTTTCCTCTAATCTACAGTTGTTTTTATGATACACTGCGTGACCTCTTTGAGCCACACAAACTATTATTGAAAATGAACCACCTGCTCTTACATAAGTTATGAGGGGCCCTAACTTGTCAAGCCAATATAAAACAATGTAAAAGCTAAGAAATTCACAAAATATCAACCAGGAATAACACATCCAAATGATTATATAAAGAAAACTGAATAACCTGCTGGACTGACTGCATGCTTTGTTCTGTTTCTCACACTTCTCCGGGGTAATAGGTGATAAGAGGAACAAGGTTTTCCCAGAACACTCCTCAGTCTGACGCTGACATCTGGGCTCTTAACCATTCAAAAGATTTCCACGCCCTTCATCTCCCACCTCTACCTGCCTTCTCGGCACTCAGCCCATCTGAGGATGAGGTGGACCACATGCTCATGCGTGAGAGGGGAGCGCTCTTCAAGAGGAGGCTCACAAGCGAGAATGGTGCGAGAGCAGGACTTATGATTGTGTTTTAGGGATGCTGGAGGCAATTTGATCCCCCCCCATATTACATCCAGTGTGGGCGCTAAGGATGGATTGGCTGGGGAAGACCTGCTCTGGGTGTGCCTGTGTGAAGACAGCATAAGGATTTTTTTGGACTAACTCAAGAAAATTAGAGGTGGGAATAAAGATATGTGTAAGATGATGTCCTTTTACATTTTTCCCTTTTCTCTTTTGGCATACACTTTGTTATGATATCAGTAATCTACATTTGGTGTGAAGCACTGTGGAAAAAAGTTGTGTTGTATAATGTCTTTAATAAGTTGAATTCAAATTTATTTGCAAATGTAGGGAAAAGAATCTCGACCCCACAGTACTAAAGTTGCTGTGGACTCACAGTTGAATGAGTTTAGGGGTGAATTATCAGTCTTTGTGGCCTCAGCAGCCATCGTGCTGTTATGTCATATTCATGCCACACTTTGCACTCTCTCAGCACCCTGGTTTCCTAAGTGATGTGGCTCCTGAGGGAAAGCAGCTGACTGGCTCACTGAGCCGCAGAGCTGCAGGATGGTCTTGTGTGTGTGTGTGTGTGTGTGTGTGTTTTGATTAATGACCCACCAATTAGTCACACAGTGGTAACAGTCATCTAAGTACCTCATCATCTGCCTGCGCTGCATGTTGAAAGTGTGTCACAGCGCCTTTAATGCTAGTTTTTGTGGCTGGATGTGGATTTGAAGTTAAATTTGTGTATCTCAAGCACTGCTGCATCCATAAAACTGCACTTTTTATTTCACCACAGCAACCACCTCCTGTATATGATGGGCTAAGCTAGGGACTGTCTGCACAGTCCCAGTCGTCGCCCAGTCCCCTGACTATTATCTGTGACATGCACCATAAACACTTTACTCTCCTGCCACAGTGGAACTGCAGGGGGAACATGTCCAACACACTACAAAATGGATTAAATGGCTGCGAGTGGGTCTTTAATATTAGTGTTTGTCCGTACTGTCAGATCTGAAGATGACAGGCCAGCTGGCGGAGAGAGATCGGTCTCCCCACAATCTGTCAGTGAAGACCAGCTTGGAGGAGGAGATCGAGAGAGCAGAGAGCATTCTCAGCAGGTAACAAGAACTTCCTTGTGTTCACTGTGTTTTTCTCAGAGGTTTCTTGCAGAGACACAAAACAGAGTCTCTTAATGACTTAAATAAGCGGGGTTTTCACTTTTTCCTACTAGGGTGCCATCTGTCTGTGATGACACATCCTCTGAGCTACAAAGAGTCGCTGCTCTCGACCTTCATGGAGGCAGTTCAAGAAATTCTTTTCAAAGGACCGGAGCCATCTCAAGGTAAAACTCTGACGATCCAGCTGTGGCGCGTCACCCTCATTTATGGAGATTTTAAATGGACTGATTTAAGGAGCTGAAGGATTATTGTGTAGCTCTTATTACACATTATTTTTTTGTGGCAAAGGTTGTTTGGCTTTGCAAAACGTTTAAAATAGCTGCAGAAGTGCTTTTTCTCTTTTTTTTTCTGAAGGTCACTGGCTGGTGCAAAATTCTTTCATTATATATGTCGGGTGAAAACACTGTATGTACTAGAAGTGACTCCGGCTTCTGATGGGTTGCAATAATTCAGTGTCTTCTTTCATTCAGCCTTGTTGAGATTTTCCAGTCCTACAGTTAGAAAAAGAAACACAAAAGCAATCATTTAGGAAATTGTGCAGGTTGAATCCACACAGTTCTCTGATGGTGTCACACACTAATGACGGTTGGACTGATGTATTTTAACATGCTTTTAAGACACATAGCTCCCTAAAGATGCAGGTTTATTATGTTAGTCATTGCTTGCATAATCAGATTAAGTATCACTAAGTTTTACGTTCCTTATGTGTGTCAGACTGGTGAGCCTGGTGGTGAGACTGCGGGAATGGGCACACAGGAGTCTGTTGGAGGAGGAGGAGCGGCCAGACTCTTTCCTTGAACGCTTTCGTGGCCCTGAGCTGAGAACAGCCCCCAGTCGCATCAGCAACACGCAACCGGATGCCAATGGCAACAATGCCAAAGGGATCTTTAGGTATGCCCAGCTGCCACCCTTAACTTTTACCATGCTCCTTGATATACATGCACGAGTTCAGAAAAAGTGTCTTACCATCTTTGAATTTTCTGCACATACTTTATATGGACACCTATCCTTCATACAGGTTTAAGGAAACCTGTATGAAGTATTACCTGATCTCAGAGATTACAACTGAGTTACACTTTAACAAATCAGGAAAGCGCTTGTGCTTCAGGGCAAAAATAAATCCTTGGAAGCTCTTATTAAGTCGCAGAGACAACCAGAGGTTACAGACGGTGTTTATTCAGCTCAGGGATGAGGCTGTAATTTATGTTGTCCTCACTGAAATATGGGCCTACTGTAAGGTGTTTTTGCTTTACTATATAAGGAAAAGAAGATAGACAAAATTAGCTTTCAATATTTTACATTTCATAGAACATAACAATATCTTAAGATTACATCAGAGATGGCACATGTACAAGAAATAAGTAGCTGTCCCATATAATTGTTAAAAAATTAATTATATGGCTAATGTATTGTGATGCCAGATGAACAGTTCTGTCCAAGTGTCATATTCACAGTCTCTTTATGCTTACAGGAAGAAGTGGGATTTGTTTGTGGTGTCCCCCTCCGATAACGCATACTACCGATGGTTATTTGTTATCGCCCTAGCAGTGCTCTACAACTGGTTCCTTGTTGTTGCAAGGTAAATAACACCACAGTGCGTCAGGTGGGGCCCTGCAGCCTCCAGAGATGGGTGATGTAGGGATGTAGGGAACAAGTGTACTATTTGCTTCCTTGACAAGAGCCCTAAATCGTGTTTTAATATATTTACAGGGCATGCTTTGACGAGCTACAGGTGGGAAACTACATCTGCTGGCTGGTGTTGGACTACCTCTCTGATGCTGTGTACATAATAGACACCTGTGTTCGACTGCGCACAGGTAACCCATTTCTAAATGCAGCTTCCGGCTTTGACATGTCTCAAATTACTCTAATGGTATAGGTTTTTGTCTGTTGAAAAATGTCAGATTAAAAACTGGTATGAAGGCAGTCCAATATTGAACAATTTGATGTTTGCTTACATTTTGCAGTTTTCAGGCCATCCAATTCACAGATCGCTGCATCGGTGCATTTACAAAACCTCCAGCTGCCTTTGCTTTTCACTCAGTCAGTCTTAAATGCTTACAACATTTTACTTACAACATCCACTAAACAGTAATATTATTAGGCAGATGATCCAATGCTAACTTAACAGAATGAGAGGGTGCAGTGCTAAGTTATTAGCTAATGCTAGCAAGCTTGGTTAGCAAGGTGAAGCCATTGACTGTATGGTACCTGGTTATCAGTGATAAATAACAAACAAATAAAGAAGAATTTCACCCACCAAAACTGGAGCACAAACTTCTTAGATTGGCTGTTATTATAATTAACCATGCAGAAAGTCATATTATTAATTTGATGACTGTATTAAAACTCTTTAAAATGGACCAACACTTTAAACACTGTCAAAAGGTCCAGTTCGGTGGCTCAGTAAGATGGGATGATGCCTAGCAGACAGCTACTCAAGGCAATTTCCTGAGTTGGCACACCTGTGAATAGAGGCAGGCACACCTCTAAACTGCATAGCCTCAACACAATTTATAAGGCCTAGAGACTGGTTGGCAACCATCTGGCAACCGGAAAAAATGAGTATTCCCCAGCGGTTGCGAGTGGTTGCTGGAGGTTGCTAGCAGTCGCTGTGAAATTGACTGCTAAGCCCCAGTCACGCAAGCCTAAAGACTGGTCTGTGCTGGGACCAATTCTATTTGTGCTGGGACCAATTCTATTTACATTATACATGCTTCCCTTAGGCAGTATTATTAGAAAACATAGTATACATTTTCATTGCTATGCAGATGATACCCAGCTGTATTTATCCATGAAGCCAGATGACAAACACCAATTATCTAAACTACAGGCATGTCTTAAAGATATAAAGGCCTGGATGACCTCTAATTTCCTACTTCTAAATTCAGATAAAACTGAGGTTATTGTACTTGGCCCTAAAAATCTTAGAAATATGACATCTAACCAGATACTTACTCTGGATGGCATTACTTTTGCCTCCAGTGACACTGTGGGGAATCTTGGAGTCATTTTTGACCAGGATATGTCTTTCAACACATATTAAACAAATATGTAGGACTGCTTTCTTGCATTTGCGTAATATCTCTAAAATTAGAAGCATCCTGTCTCAGAGTGATGCTGAAAAACTAGTTCATGCATTTATTACTTCTAGGCTGGACTATT
>VUQI01003736.1:26904-37863 GCA_015106735.1 Paratilapia polleni | reverse complement strand
TTATGGAGACGTGTGTGCCTGATTGTACAAGTCACAACTCTGGCAACATTGCATCCAGTTAAGCAACAGGGTTTGTGTGTGTGTGTGTGTGTGTGTGAGCGAAAGACTAAGCAGGAGCTAACAATCTCAATTCCTGTGGCGAAAGAAAAAAAAGAAAACAGAAACTGAATAATCTAGCGGATGACTCCCGGGGAGACATCTGAACTCGTAAAAACAAACAAACAGAGAGGGAAGGAAGGGAGGAATATTTGTCCTTCACCAGAGCTGTCGGACTGCGGCTGGCACAGCTCCCTCGTGATGAAATAAAAAAGGACATAAAAATGCTATCTAAGAGCTCAAAGTGAGAAGTTAACAAAGTCTACTGAGCATGACTCATGACAAAGCAGCTAGGCTGAGCTTTGCTCTTTATAACACGGAGCCTGAAAATTCAAGGAAAACTGTGGATCTTATTTATTAAAAACACCCTTTGATTTGCCTTCAGATCCACTGACTGAACTCATTTCAAAGCATTTTTGGCTAATTTGTACCTTTGGTTTAGCACAGAAGACTGGAGGTAAAAGAAGAGGGACCTGCTGCTGTTTGGTATCCTGGTGTGCAACTTTGAACTGAATTTATTAACAATCAAACAGGCTATTTTAAAATAGGGGCCACGTGTGGCTGTGAGCACATTAGTGCCTGTGAAAAAATAATAAGTACAGAAAAACATTTTCTGCTGCTGAAAAAGCCCCCAAAGTGAAAACATCAAAAGTTCTTTATTTTTTCCAAAGTAGGAAAATGAATATTTAAAAGGTACGGAAGTGCACGACTAGTCAACTAGATGTTTAAAAGGTACTTAATGTAAATGCCTGTGTTTAAAAATTGCTTAAAACCTCCCAAAATAAACTAAAGATGTCCCAGAATGTGTAGAAATAACTGCTCTGATGTCCAAAATGTTTATGTATTGTGTTGAAGAGATATCAACTGAAGTTGAACTAGTGGGGGGGCTGTACTATCATGTAATACCAATTTGTCCCACAAGATGGTGCACTGAGTTAATGTAATCAGTCCTTAACAAGGTAATCGATTAAAAGCAGATTGAGGAAATGTAGGTAGCTGAAAAAAAATATATATTAAAAGCTCCACAGCAGCACACATCTGAAAACATCTCAACACACCCACTGTTAAAATGCTGCCCCCTGCTGGGGAAAGTTTTAGTTAAATTCTGCAGAGGATAATTACAAAAAATACATTTAAACAATGCTGGTATAAGAAACACTGGTTGGTTGAACTAATTATTCAGATTTTATTAATGCACAATGTTATTTATCTGTCAGTTCTAAGATGTTACACATCCACCTGCCACTACACGGCAGTACCCCCTCCATCTGTGTGTGACGAGAAACAAACAGGGTGGAAAGTAAGACAACTGACAGCCAGCTGAAGAAGGCTGCTGGTGCTAGCACTGCTAGCCTATATAGTACAATGCCTCACAAAAAGTGTATGTGTATGTAATATAAAGCTTTACGTAATGTGTATTTATCACAAAAATGCATGCAAGTTTTGTTTTTTTGTCTGCTTTTTTTTTCCTCCCCCATTTAATCTGTTAGTACATTGGCCATAAAAAACATCACTGTCAAAAAGTCAGTAGTTGGGTCTTTAAAATGACTGCGTTGGTACCTTGTTGCTGGGGCAGGTTTTGGCTCTGTGGGCAGTTATAGGGCAGCGCACTGACGGGCGGTCGGTAGTGCTGCTGCTGCGTGCTGGAGCAGTGTGGGTGGTGGGCTGAAGAGCAGTAACACGAGGACATCTGCGAGAGACGCAAAACACAAATTCGAATGTGTGACGCATCAGCAGACCCATTTGAATTCACTTCACAGCAGGAGGAGAAATGAAGGATTAGTCATAAAGCTGGTTTTCACTGCAGGAGTGACTCATGATGACAAATTATCACATTCTGAAACACTTCTGGACAGACGGCAGGATTTTAGCTGTACAGCTGTTAGCTGAAGTCCCTACCTGTTGGACAGGCTGCTGGATGTAGGTGTGTTGCTGCAGGAGCGGCTGGTTCAGGATGGGCCCGGGAAAAGCAGCAGGACCAGGGGTGGAGTTGGGATATGTGTGATTTTGGGCCGGGGTTGGGAGGGGGACGGGCTGACCCTGCAGCACCCCTGGGTGTCCTCCTGATGGCCCTGCCACTACGTAGCTAGCAACCTGCTGTGGAGGAGCTCCCTGCAGCACCACGGCGGATGGGTGGTGGTGGTGGTATACAGAGGGATAGTGGCGGCCATCAGGAGCTGAAGGTCCACTGTCATTAGGTGGCTGCTGTGCCAGAGTCATGTGACTGAACTGGGCGCTGAGAGAGTCAGGCTGCAGAGATAATTATAGGGTACACGTTTAACAAGCTATAGATTAAATTGAATAGACAGCAGCAGATACATTAAAATTTACAGCAAAAAAGCCCCAGATTATCAGAACCCAGGTCACAGAATTTAACACATTTATTCTGCTTAGAATATGGATCAATATACAGCTCAACCAGCGGGAACATGTTTCTAAGCTAAGTGTTAAATCAAAGACATTTCTCGCATTGACTTTCACTTTAACCAAATGCAGAGAGTTCATATATCTGACCCAGGTCTGCAGAGTGAACTATTCATCAGTATCACCAGCACACACCACTCCAGGTCATCTCTGACATGTTGTTGGAAAAGTAGTGTTTTTAGTCATGGATTATTCAGCGCTAACATCTGGTGATGAATTAAATATTAATGGAACTTTCCACAGGCATAATTAGTCACAGAGGCATGTCTTTCACTAAAACCAGGTCAAAAATGAGGTTAAGTGAATGCATGATCTACATTTGTGGGTAATAGCTCCTACTGGATTTAGATACACCTTTCCACAAAAAAACTTAACGGAATAGTTATTTGGGGGGATATTAAGATCTGCATTTCAGTAATGTATAGAAAGAACAAAATATGTACTAGTGTGTGGATGCCAAACTCCACTTGATAATTTCACCATTTCAAAGAGGTAAGATAATTCATCTGGTAGCAAAGAGTGAAATATAAATACAGGTACATTTTTAATATATTACTGCTAATAATTTATTAACAGGCTCACAAAAAGGCACATAAATACAGTATGGAGACCTGGGTCAAAGTAGAGCTCAAAGGATTTCTTTAGCACAACCCAAACTGGGTGATTTTTTTTTTTTCAGTTTCTGGACATTTGTGTCAAATTTTAATTAACTAATCCAACTGTTAAGAGAAAAAGCCTATAAATAAGCTCTTAATGAGCCAGGTCTGACAGGAGATGGAGCAGGGGAAGAATAATAAAATGGAAGAAGGAATTTCTGTACCACAGTGTATTGTTGGTTAGGACAGACGGGCAGGAACTGAGAAGGAGGAAGAGGAGGAGGAGGAAGAGGATAAGAGACCATTGAGTTGTGGACAGGCTCAGAGGGCGGCTGGAGAGGTGGACAGATCGGCTGAAGAGGAAGGGAAGAAGAGATGGACAGAGGGACAGGAGATGAGATTGGACGAAGGATGTTAGTAAACTGGCCAGAGCTTTAACAGGCAACTCATTAAGCCCCGGCCCCCCCTTCTTTAGTGTTTCTTCACCTGTCGGGCTTCACAGTTCTTTAGAGTAATACTGGTCAGATTTAGCAGTTGAAATTCATAGTAAAACAATGGATTAGCTAACATGCCAGCATCAGCTCCATGGATGTACTGAAAGCTAACACTAGCTTACACTCAGATAAAGTAGCTCCACACGTCACACAAAGCTAACATTAGTTTAAACTCAGATAAAGTAGCACCACGCTCTACACTAAGCTAATATTAGCTTAGACTCAGATATAATACCGCCACACTTCACACAAAGCTAATATTAGCTTGAACACAGATAAAGTAGCACCACACCTCACGCAAAGCTAACACTAGTTTAGACTCAGATATAATAGTGCCACACTTCACACAAAGCTAACATTAGTTTAAACTCAGATAAAGTAACACAACAGTCTATGCTAAGTTAATATTAGCTTAGACTCAGATATAATAGCACCACACTCCACAGAATGCTAACATTATCTTAAGCTTGCAAAAAGTAGCTAACACTTAGGGGAGGTACTACATAGTTAATGTGCTTAAGTTAAATTAATTAACATGAAATTAGCCATTTCTTTTAAACTACAAAACAATGAGCCTAGGTTTTAGAAGTAACACAGTTACTACAGTAAGGAGTAAACTGTAGTTGGACATGCTAAGGTTTATGGCTTACATTATAATAAATAAACATGCTGCTTAATCCATTTCCTTACACTTTTGCTCTTGGGTTTTTTTTTTTGTTTTTTTTGGAAAAAGGGTTTAAAAAGCCTCAGAATGTGGAGAAATCCAAAGTAAAACTATAACTTTAGTGTCAATTAAATGGTGAAGTGAAGACCCCTGCTCCCATTTCAACATTCTTAGTGAGGTTAAGAACAGGTTAGGAAAAACACTGAAATCAGTTTATATGAGAAAAAAAATAATAATCAGATTCCACCTGAAAAACAAAGTACCACCCACTGACCTGGGGGTGAAGGTGATTGGTTGGCTGTTGTGCTGCTGTAGGGATTGGCTGCTGTGGGGTTTTCCCCTGCTGTGGGATCCTGCCAGCAGCTGGGGCAATGCTGGCCGGGTTATAAACTACAGCGCTGCCATCGGGATGGATGAAAGGCTTGCCTGTCAAATTTAATTCATAAGAGACCAAAAACCACTGTGATGTGAGTGTTTCACACACAAATAATTCAGCTTCATGCAAAGAGAGACACTTGAATGATGACAGCTAAGGACACACCCAGACAGCGTCCATGTCAGGAGAATCAACAGGAACTAACGACCTTGGCAGCTTTTGACGATCAGTTTGGAGCCCAAAAGTGCACAACTGTGGGCTAGGCCCATGATACATATTTACAGATTTCTCCCATCTGTTCGCTGCATTTTGATCAGCATGCTTTGGTCTGACTAGTAATTTGACAGACAAACCGAGTGCAGCCCCATGCCAACCTGTAATTCTGTCCCAAAGTCATGAATTTTCATTAGGAGGGCAGCAAATTACAAGATGGGAGATTTTATTTTTGGATCATTTAATTTAATGCAGCAGATTGAGGTTAGGTCACCACCCTTGTAAAAAGAATTCCTGTGTCTTCTTGTGCTTTTTGGTGATTTCCGATTTTATCAAGTAGAAATACAGAGGTACAGCATCACCCACCTGTGTGTGGGTTGACCAGAACACTGCCAGGTGGTATCCCTGAGGCTTCCAGTGGCAACAGGTAATAGTTTGTTGCATCTGTAGCTGGTGGTGGCTGTGAGGGGACGCTCTTGGTCATCTCAGGGTGTCCGGGGCCTCTGGTGTTGGCGGCAGGGTGGATTAAAGGTGCACTGGGGACGTTGGAGCGGAAAGAGGCTGAAACTGGGAGAGACAGCTGGGGACGGGATAGCGAACTGGACGAGGAACCGACGCTACTGCACGATTCTGAACCTGAAGAGAAGCAGAACAAAGAGGTGATTATCGTCTGCCTCCTGAATTTCCCACAGCGACCGTAACTTGTTGCCTTCGGCTTGTCCGCTATTCATGTGAGAGGAAAAGAGCTGATGGTGATAATGAAGCATGGGAGGATATTCACAGTCGTGCCTCTTGCCATTAATGCAACCTCTCCTGCGGTCGCACTGCATTCTGGTCTCTTGAGGCAACTGTTGATGGAGAAACTGATATCTCTGCACCGTCTGTGATGGATTTCTCTCTGTATAATTAACGAGTGTTGTGCAAAATGGTGAGTGCACAAAGGGGGTTTTGGGAGGAGGGACTGACACTGCAATCTGGTGTTTAGGATTTTAGCTGGGCGACTTTAATATTGTTCCCATTAGAAAACTTGTTAGAGCGCTTTCATGGAAGGAGGAGAGTAAGAATAGCCTGTAGTTAAGATATTTACATTTAAAGAACTTGAAACGCAATATTAACAAGTAACTTGGCAATTTAACTTTTTCTGTGTGTGATAACCATATCAGAGGCTAGTTAGTCAAAAGAAGCTGTATTTTTGTGTGTTTTAAACACACGTGGTGAGGACCTAATCCATTTTAAAGTAGCACTACAATATCACTACACAGAAATGCACCATTAAAACAAAATTATAGAAATATCATCATCAGGTGTACTCTACTCCCATCTGTTTTTATTTCTCATGTTAATCGCTTGTTGCTGCAAAGCTTAATCTAATAGATGAGGTTAAAAATTTCCAGCACAAACACTGCATGTGTATTATAGCCAAAATGCGTTTGTCTTGCCCAACAATAAATAACCAACTAATAGAAATCAGGCAGTCATTGATAAGTATTTTTCTATTTATCAACACTGAACAACAAATACAGATTTTAAGATTTGCAGGTGCTGCTTTGTATAACATCCAGTACAGTTAAGAGCCATTATATAACCCAATCATATTTTAAATGTCACTGAAATGTGTGACACTTGCCACCGTGTACACGCAATGTCAGATTAGTTTTCCAACTGTGGCTCTTATTAGCAGTGCTAGCAGCGGCAGGCTTCTTTCCCTGCAGGTTCATGTCCACACGCCTCTGCAGAACGCAGACACACATTGTTTCAGTTCACGCCAGTTCACTCTGACACAGCCAAAACAACCTGCAGAAGAGCTGTCATTTATCACAAGCTTAACATATAGCAGTGTTGAATCCACGTAGAGCCTGCACTGTAGTAGGTGATGTCGCTGTTTGTGCATGTGTCTGCATTGCTCTGCCAGGGAAACTGAACGGATCATATAATGGGTTTGAGGCTATTAAATATTGAACAACTGTTACTTTTAGTAAAACACAAAGAGAGAAGACTCCATTACCAGCTGAGTCTATACACATGTTGTCAGAGCTATGAAAATGAGAAAAACAGTATGTGTCTACAGTGGCAGAATACTAGCTACTGCATTAGCATAATGAGCAAAGCTGGATACAGTGACAGCCTGTTACATTTCTTTCACAGAGTTATTATGTTTGTGTTAATCAATATCCTGTGTTTACATTGCATATTAGTACCAAATACACCTATCGCAGTTGTTAAAGCCTGCATTGTTGCAACGTGTAGTTGTTTTTCAGGCTACGGTGTAGACTAAAAAGAACAAACAAACAAACAAAAATAATAAAAGCATATTCTATAATATATGGTAATCCGATGTAGAACAACAGTTCATCTTTTATAATCTGTTCATATGGTTTCTGTGTAAATTCTTAATCCATAAACTACAGCTACAGAATAAATGCAATGTTTTCATCTTAAAGGCAGTTGAGTAGAAACAGAAAATGGCCTCAAACTTGTTCTTACATATAGAACTTCAGTCAGTGAGGTTACTTTCCACCACTGGGTTCAGAAAATGTATCATAAATAATCAGTTGTGTTCATGACTGGGAGTGAGAACTGGAGTATTTTGTCATATTTCAATCAGAAAAGATGAAAACAGAAACTTAGCCTCCATAATACAAAAGCTCCTATTTTCAGGTAAAGATGGCGGGTGGCCTGTGGCTTGTGGCAGTGAAAGCTTATTTGAGAGCTGAAAGACAGAGGCAGAGGAACATGGCAGCACAGGTGAAATGTCTCCTCGACTTATACTCCAGGAACAGAAAGTGAGGGCGGCCAGCTGCCTCGAAAACAACTTAAAAAAACTGCTCAGTCATGAAGCCTTCTGCTGCTGCTGTTAGCTCTCTGTAAAAACCAGAGGATTTAGGGAAAAACAGGGGAAAAAAATGGTGGCAAGAACAAAATGGAGAGCAGAGGTCGACCAAGGATTTCTACCTTTACTGCTACTGAGATAACGAAGACAAGCCTGTAATCCAGAATATTTCATAGCAGCCAATCAAGTTACAAATGGATCATACTGTGGAGTAAGCACTTGCGGTTGAGGAGCAGCCTGAACTTCATCTCAGTGACATGGCACTGACACTTCCCTGTGCTTAGACTTATAAATTATGCAGTAACTCCTCACTGTTCACTTTTCCACTGCTCCTGCAACACATTTAAAGAGCCTCCTCCATCTCCAGGTTGCTGTACGGTAATTAGTTTTGACAGCTGTCCGGCTGCTCTTGGCCCACAGACTTTTATCGACCATGGCAGGACAACAAACATTTCTTCTGAGACCTCAGGTGCCCCAAAAATTCCAGAGGATTTTGCTTGAAGCTCTTATGCTACATTTGTATTTCTGTTTCTCATTTACCATCTAATTAGTGAACTGTTCCTCCTCATGCTGTGACAGAGTTTCCTCTCCCTTGTCTGCATGACTGAGTGAATAAATTAGATGCTCACTTGCTAATGAGACAAATCCCCCATTAGCTTCATTTAGAACAAAAGCCATCAATCACATAAAAATCTACATCTGATCGAATGTTCCTAAAATCAGTTCATTAAAAATCGTCAATAACAGAATAATGAGAGCTACACTTATTTTTGTATTTTACATTTCTGACTGCACTGTGTTGTTTCATTTCAAAGAAACTCAGGATATTCCAAGAATACGTCAGCTGATATCAGCTGTATTGAATTATATCAGTATATTGGCAAATAAATGCATTAGCCACTGTCAGTGGATGACATTTATCTGTTGTGTTGCATTAGTTCTGCACTGGCTAAAAGGTCAAGAATAGTGTGATAAAGAGCTGAAACTATTTATTTTATTTTATTTTATTTATTTATTAAATGGTAGAAATTTCTTAATTTCCCTAGAATTGAAAAATGCCAGTAATGGTAACAGGTTAAATCGTTAAAAAAACAAAACAAAAAAAAGATTAAGTATTTAACATAGTGCATCCCAATTCTGAACATGACACTGTTAAAGAATATTGTGTTGAAGAGCTGAAATAATCTGTAATAACTATCGCCCAAATCATTATACATGGGTATTGGCTCAGTCTTCCACAATCGGTGCATTCCTGAAACAAACCATGATCTAAACACTGCATCGCTCTGCTGTCTCTTGCCTGTTTTCGAGAGCCTCCCGGTGCTCTTGCTGCTGGCAGTGCTGTCCCCTCGGACGAGGCCGGGGGAAATGCCGCTGAAGCTGCTGGCCTTGGTGATGGCGGGCCGCGGGGCGAGCCTGTTGGAGCTGTCCGAGCTGTCGGTGCTGCTCCAAGGCCGGGGCTCGCCGTGTCGTGGCAACGCTTCTGTCTCTGAGCTGCTCTGCCTGCTGGCACCAGACTGGCCAGCCCGTAACCTAGACGGCAAAAGAGAATTCATTTTTAAACTATGTTATAATCATTTCGTTCTGTATCTATAAGATGCTTGTGCTTACAGAACTAGCAGTAGTAAGGCAACTATGACACTCCCCCTCCATACTGTTAATTGTTAAAAAAATAAAAATAAAAAATAAATAGTAACAACTGAAAAAAGCCAGCTAAAGCGTACACTGGAGAAGCAGGAAACGCATTTGTACATTTTGACTTTTAAAGAAAGGACTTAAATGGTTTATGCACTCTCAAAATCATTTCCAATGATTTCTCCTGTCAGCTGATTGAGGATCACCCTATTGTTTCAGCTTGAATCCCTCCCAAAAAAAATGTGCATTTTAACCTGCAGTCATCTTGTAAGAACATACTATAGCACTCCAGCAAGACTGCATCTTCTCCTAACAAACACCTTCATGTACTCTTAAATATTTGATCACTACAAAATGATCTGATGTTTTCTTTTGGAAAAAAAAAACCAAAAAAAAAAAGTTTGTGGTTTAATTGGCCAGTTGTTGGTGTGAATAGGCCGTCCCACATGAGAGGTCTGGGCAGAAAATCCTGTTAAACAGGAGCTTTCTCCAGCAGCAAAAGCAAATCCTCACATCAGCACTCCTGTTCCTTAGCGAGCCGATTAAGACAGACGGCGATTCAAAGGGTTTTCTCTGGAAGCAGCTCAAAGATGTGTGTGTGTGTGTGTCTGGACCCACCTGAACATTTGCCGCCTCTGTTGGGTGCTCATGCATGCGTCTTCATCCTGAGCACTGAAGGGAGGAGAGAGGCATTTCAGAGAGCGGGCGCTGACAAAAATGAGCTATCTACCATTTTAAAACGTGGCAGGGCTGCCTCTAATTGCCGCTCTGACAGGAATACTATAAAAGTGATTGAACTTCAGTTAAAGTAGCACCTTTTCTGAAGAGCTTCAGTTCTACTTTACAGGATGAAATCAGCTCTACCTCAGCCAATTAGCTGACAATTCATCATCCGTGTTAGTTAGATATGGCTTTTTGGCAAATATTTCTATTCAGTGAAAGGTGGAGCAACATCAGTGATCATGTGATTAATGCAATTTCACTACTTACCTTCTATCCAGTATGAAGTGATCTCCCTGTGAGTGAAGAGGAAAATTACTGTCAATGGCAGGGAAAGCACTAACCCATCTCTATTGAAAGATGCTTCACATTTCTGCAAATTCTCTTTGTAGCATTGATCAATTTGTCAATAAACATGTTGACAAATGTGGCATTGCATCGTGTGCTCAAAAGTGTGCACATGTACCAATAAATCTGACTTCTTCACAGAGATGGAGGGCCTCGAAAAATCAGACTGCCCCCCTGTCTATAAATTCAAAAAATCCAGCCGTGGTAATTGTTAGCAAGAAATCTAGTGAATTTGCACATGAATAGAAATGACACAAAGATTTGTGCAACATGGCCCCCACCACACACCCCCCACCCCCACTCCGCCTACACAAACAGCTCTCACATCATGTGCAAATATCCTTTCTCTGGCTCGCTGGTACTCCTCCTCCCTCTCCTCCATCGATTTGCTCCTCTTGTCAGCTTTCAAACGCATTCGAATCTGGCAAGGACACACCACACACATACATACACACACAAACACACCACACACACGCACTTCTTTAACAGCTATGTCAGGGACGCCAGATTGTCCCACTCTTACCAACATGTCAGAAATGAAAGTGACAGCTTGGTGGAGGAAA
>VUQI01003732.1:0-11127 GCA_015106735.1 Paratilapia polleni | reverse complement strand
ACATTGAAAATAAAAAAAAAAAAAAATTGTATTTAAAAAAAAAAAAAAAAAAGCCTTGTGCATAGATGCATCTGTGTTTATTGGCCTGATGAGCCAACACAGTCAAATAATTCCTCTCACCACATATTTGACAGCACTGATGAACTGGTTGTGAAAGAGTAAATGCTGAGATTCATCCTCAGGGTTGGCAGCAGAGTAGAGCATCCCACACACACTGCAGGCCACTGCTCCAAAATGCTTTTGTCCTGCATCCTATGAGACAAAGAGAAACAAAAAATCACTCTTTAATTCACTTCAGATACACAAGAATTCAATTTCACTTTGTTTCCAGAGTGACAAAACAAAGAAACAATTCAACTCATGATCCAGATTTTCCGATTTAACAGTGCAGGATTTAAAATGAGGTAAGAGGAAATTATCTCATTCACTCACAATAACTGTTTGGGTGCCATCTTTGTCCGCCTCCTTTAGCTTCTTGACTTCTTTTTGCAGGCAAGCATCAGAGAGAGGAGCCCCGCCATCCTGTGGCTTCACTGCTCTGCTGTGACACAAACACACATCATATTACTATAGTTTTCAACCGCTAAAAAGGAAAAACATTTTGAACAACTTTAGAAAAGCTTCTTACTCTTGACAAGGCTTTTCTGATGTCTGCTCCGCTATCTTGACTCTTTCTGCCTTATTCTCTGGAGAAGGATCAACAGTAGTGGCTGTAAGAAAAAGAAATGATTTGACACAGAAATACAGTTATATACACACATAAAAAAAAAAAAACAAGCTTAAAATCTAAATTCCTAATTTACTAAACAATGCGTTAACAGAAAAAAGGAAAAAAAACATGCAGCACCGCCCCTGGAAAGTCCATGCTTTGAAACATTAGTCAAAGATCCCAAACTGGACTCAGATGACAACATGTGCTGCGCTCGTGGTTAACTGATGAGAGAAGCTGAAATCTGAGGTGGAGAGATAGTTTTATTACCGGCTGAGCCTCTCCCTTTAAAGGAACGTGACCTTGTGGGTAACCTGTGCGTAATACAGGTCCAGTGTTTGGCGATGTGAGCGACCCTCATGTGTGAGAAGTAACACAAGCAGCACAAAGCTGCGGTTAAGTGCATGCTGACAGGGGTGGTTAAACTGATGTAATCTGCATGAAGTATTCAGAGGACTGAATTTAAGCATAACAGCTATGCAAACACTATGCATCGTGTTCGCTGTCCTATAGCAGGTAAATAAGGACCATGTCAGTAGTGCCCCTTTTTATGTAGATTCGGTGGCAGCAGTACAAACAAAAGCAGTCCAAGATTGCAAATCTCTACCATGGCTGAAAATACCATCCACACTATACATAAACTGAGTCCCTGGATCCAAAAGGATATCTGGATCCAGATTATTTGGAGATATTTTCTAGAAAGCAAGGTGATGTCTCCCAATTTTTCTTTTTTTTTTTCCCAATCTGACACATATTTCTGAAGCTATGGTAAATGGTAAATGGACTGGTACTTATATAGCGCTTTTCTACTCAGATTCTGTGTACTCAAAGCGCTTTTTTAACTACATGCCACATTCACCCAGTCACACGTACATTCATACAGCACTTTTATCTACACTTAAGTGCTTACTAACATTCACACAGACACTCACACTCCGATGAACGCATCGGGAGCAACGTGGGGTTCAGTATCTTGCCCAAGGATACTTCGGCATGCAGACTAGGGGAGCCAGGAATCGAACCACTGACCTTCCGATTAGTAGGCGACTCGCTCTACCTCCTGAGCCACAGCCGCCCCCTATGAAATGTCTATTTTTTTTTTCTATTTCAAAATGATAAAGAGTCTGAATTGAATCCAACAGTTAATCACTTCTACGTTGGGCCACCTCTGATAAAATATTCATGCAAATCTGTCCATAACTTTTTGAGTATTCCTGTTAAACACACACACACACACACACACAGACAATGTGAACCAGCTGGTGGAGGTAAAGGAGAATAAGTGCTTACTGGGAGATATCCTGAAAACTGAATCAGTACTGCATTTTGTATCCTAACAACATGATACAATAGATGGATACCTGTAGGCTTTTCTTTAACCTGCTGCGTGTCAGACACTTTTGCGCTCTCTTCAGGAGGAGCTGATGAAAGTGGATCAGCTGCATTCTGTGTATGAAAGAGACAAGATAAGTAACATCTACAGTGTTTGTGACACAGACTGTGGAATCATTTATTTCTGACTTACCTTGCACTTGCCATTCTCCTTACATGGGGGATCTGTGGGTCTCTGAGGCACTGAAGTTATACCAGCCTTAGAGGCAGCAGGCTTCGTCCCAGAAACAGCAGGCCGAGCTGCTGTTGAAGCAGACGGTTTCAGCTGTGCTGTATTTGCACCAGCACCAGCACCAGCGGTCATTAGCTGGGGTGAAGCAGAAGCAGCAGGCTTCGACTGAGCTGAAGCTGAAACAGCTTTTGACTGTGTTGCAGTTGAGACTGGAGATTTAAACTGAGCATTAGCTGAAGAAGCAGGTCTGGATGAAGCTGCAGTCCCAGCTGTGGCCTTAGACTGGGGTGCTGTTGCAACAGTCGGTTTTAATTCTGCAGGCTTTAACTGAGCTGGAGCTGCAACAGAGGGCTTTGACTGACCTGAGATCTGCCCAGCAGGTGTGGTCTGAGGTTTGAGTTTTGCCTGGGTGGCAAGTTGTGCTATGACTGTGGGTTTTGATAGCAGCGTGGGTTTAGACTGAGCTGAAGCGCTTGACTGAAGGCCGGGTGGTGTCAGCTGTGTGGGTTTTAGCTTTGCTGAAGCAACTGGTAATGGGTCATCATCCAGTTCAAAATCATCAGGGGAGTACTTAGGCCTGGGTCTGTATGGCTTATACTCGACTTCAGATTTCAGTTTTTGAGCATTAAGTCCATTGGGCATGGGAGGTGGTACAGCTGGGAGAGACCTCTTGGTTGCTGATCTTGGGGTCTTGGGGGCTGATCTTTTGGGGGCGGGCTCTGGAGTAGCTGCTGTTTTAGAAGTTTGAGCCTTACTTTGCCGCGTAGTTCTACGGTTTTCAGTATTAGGAGGTTCTGTTTTAGAGGCTTCAGGTTTGGTAGTTTCAGTTTTAGAGGGTTCAGTTTTGGAGGTTTCAGTTTTTGTGGGTTCACTTTTGGAAGTTTCAGCTTTATTGGGTTCAGATTTAGCAGGTTCTGTTTTAGCTGGCTCTGCTTTAGGAGCCTCCTTGGGAGCATCTGCCTTCGGTGTAGCAGGTTTGCTAGATGTGGCAGGACTAAGTTGGGAGGTTTTCGATGGACTGGCTGCAGGTGGAGGAGGTGTGGTAACAGGACTTGGAAATAGAGAGGTGGCAGAAAAAGGCGCTTGCCAATCCATATCTGAAAACATCTGATTTGCTTGGTCAGACTTCAGTTTCTTCACACGTGCCCATGACATTTTCTCTCTCTGCAGTTCAACCTGTCTCAGTCTTTGATATCGAGTCAGCTTCTTTTTCTCATGGACTTTCAGTGGCACTGAAATCTGCGTGATGAAGAAACGTCTCTTTTGAGGCTCGGCAGCAGGCGTGGTTTCGGCTGAATCAGCCGTGGAGGGCTGGGCTGCGGGTGCCTCAGAAGCAGGGGTCACCGAAGCAGGGGAGCATCCTTCTGGTCCAGCGGGTGTCGCGACATTAACCACGCTGGCATCTTGCGTGTTAACAGGTGGTCGTTCCTTCTTGCTGGCTTCACTCTTGGCTGCCGCCGCTGCTGCCGCTTGTTTTTCTTCCTCTATCCTCTTCAGCAGCATGCTGTCTGTGGCAATGTCCTCTGCGATTTCCTGACACAGGGCTAAGAGGTTCAGCTGCTGTCTGTTTGCACTTCTTTTAGCAGCTGCAGCCTTCTGCTCAGCCAGAGCTGCGAGGCGAGCTTTGGTTCTCGCTTGCGTATTCATTTCTTGTTTCTTGGGTTTTTCTGGCTCTTGTGCTTTCTTTTCCTCTTCAGTCTTTTCAGCTCTGCTGTTTTGCTTCACGTTAACCCCACTAGTGTCATCTTTATTCTTCTCATTCACATTTTCCTCAGACTTTTTAGGAGGGACTGCCTCAGCTTTTTCTTGTGGCTTTTCTATTATTGTGATGTCACTGTCTTCATCATTCTCTTCCTCTGCCACTACAATCTCACGGCCGATCTCAATTTCCTCCAGTATCTGCACTTCTTGTAGGTCCAAACTGCCTTCAGCATTACAGACTTCATTTGCGCTTTGAGCATGGGAGTCCATGACCTCGATCTCCGAGGTATTAATGTCCATTGTGTCAGATGATGGTTGCTGGTCAAAAGTTTGAATAACCTGAAAGTCTTCCTCTACAGGTGGCTCTACTACCTCACCTGAACTAATCACTGCTTCAGGAAATACAGTTTGCTCAGAGCCATTTAAAATCCTTTGACTTGCCTCCTCCTCCACCAACTCGCTGTCTGGATTTACTTGCTCTGAAAGCGAGGCTGACAGACCTGATTCGGCTGCAGCTTGAGTGACGATATCAAAGTGAATTTCACTCTCCGGGACTGGCTCTAAAATCACATACTCCTCAGATGCACCATCTGGTATTTCAACTTCAGTGGTGGCTGTAGTCGTTGTTGTTGTTGTTACCGTGACGTCTGCAGCCTCCTGAAAGCCAGCATCGTGCTGCACCTGCTCAGAAAACTCAGTGGCTCTAATGCACTCTGAAATGGCATTTCTTTCACTTTTTTCCACGGCTTCTTCTGACCCTCCATCTGCCACACTGATGTCATTGCTAGAGCTGATCAGTGCAACTTCTTTCACGTCCACAGTGGCGTTACTCTGCTCCAACTGTGCAAGCACAGGACTCTCGGGCACACTTGTTTGTACTTCCATTTCAATCGCTGCTTGGCTGTGTGGGACACAAATTTCTCCCTTAACAGTTTCCTCATTTTCCAGCTGTACGCCACCAATTTCTTTGTTGTCTTCATTAGTAGAGAAGTTTGATGCGTTAGCTTCCATCTGCTGGGTCTCTGTGCATTGTATGTCCAATATAGAAACACCATCATGCTTCTCTGCTGCCGCTGCAGACACATCCCCATCATCATTACTCTCTGGACTACTAATGGGCTCATACACTATCTGGTTTTCATGAGGCTCAACCGCTGACTGATTAACCATCTCAATCTGCTCCTCTAACGCCTGAATTACAACATCATTGTCATCCGTTTGGCCACAAACAAAAACAATTAATTCACTGCTTTCGGCTCCTTCTCCTTCGATATTGCCGACAGATCTGTCAGCCTTGACCTCATTAAACACTTGCCTCCCTGTTTCCTGTTCTAACGCAGAATCTGCCCTTTCTATTGATCCACTTGTTACATCCACATCTCCCTGAACATCATCGGCAGGAGGCTCCGTCTGTCTGTCATTTTCCAAATCAGCAACAGGAAGAGCTTTCTGAATTTCTGATAAGACCGTAGTGTCTTCATTCATTTCCTCAGTCACATCGCTTTGCTGGTCTGCTACAGCTGGTGGATAAGGACTCTCCTCCGGAGCTGCAGTAGTTTCTGTATTAGTTTGAGTCTCTAAAGCATTAATACATTCAGAAGCAGGCTCGTCCTCATTCCTACTCTCACAGCTTGCAGTCATGAAATCTTTTTGAACGTCACCGACCTCCTGATTTCCATCGTTTTGTACTTCCATGTCAGATCTTTCTTCTCGTGATTCTGTCGCCTGCACGTTCACTTCTCCTTGATTCTCAACAGCACTTAAGCATCCCACATTAACCTCGTCATCCTTTTCTTTGCTCTCTCTCTCTGTGAATTCTTTTTCCACTTCAGTGTCCGTGGTGAGTTCACTGACCTCGTGACCCTTCTGATTTTGAGTATCTGTCACATAAGAAATCTTCTCTGATGTTTCTGCTGTCTGCGTTTCCATCTCTACTGGACTCTCAGTAACACCGACACATTCAGTATTAACCTTGTCATCCTTTTCTTCACTCTCCGTAATAATGAAATCTTTTCCTACTTCAGCGTCTGTAGTGAACTCACTGACCTCCTGATCGCTCTGATTTTGTGTTTCTGCCACATTTCTTAGATTAGAAACCTCCTCTGGAGTTTCTGTTGTCTGCACTTCCATTTTTCTTTGATTCTCTGTAGCAAGAACACATTCAGCCTTAACCTCGTCATCCTTCTCTTCACTTTGAGCATTACTGAAGTCTTTCTCTACTGTAGTGTCTGCAGTCAGTTCGCTGACCTCCTGACCTCTCTGACTTTGGTTATTTGTTGGATTAGATGGCACTTCTGTTGTCTGCATTTCCATTTCTATTGGACTCTCAGCAGCACTAACGCAATGTGTTCTGTTGGAGTCATTTGTGGGATTCTTTAAACCAGATATGTCTTGTGTAGGTTCAGTGACTCCTTGGCTCTTCTGGCTTTGTGTTTCAGCCACAAGCGCTGAAATAGAAATACTTGATATGAATGTATCATCCTTTTTGTTTTCATTCTCTGGGATAGTCACAGAATGTGTATGCATGTCTGTGCTGTGTTCACAGACATCCTCGCTCGTTTGATTTTGTATTTCCACAGTAGGCATGTTAGAAATCTCCTCTGATGCAGTTGCAGACTCCATATCCACTTCATTTAGAGTTTTCTCACTTTGCATTTCCACTGAAATCTCTGGTGTCAATTTAGCATGTTTCTCTATTTTGTTTTCTCTCTCTGGGACTGCGACAGACTGCGTGTATAAATTTTCTCTGTGTTCACTGACATCCTGACTCTTTTGGTTTTGCACTTCCGCTGCAGGTGGGTTAGAAACCTCTTCTGATGTTGTTGTGGTCTCCATCTCCACTTCACATAGACTTTTCTCACTTTGTACTTCCACTGAAATCTCTGCTTCGGAAATCTCTGATATCGATGGACCCTCTTTTTCCATTTCGTTTTCATTGTCTGTGACAGTGACAGACTGCATTTGTATGTCTGCATTAAGTTCATAGAAATCCTGGCTCTTTATTTCCACTGCAGGTATGTTAGAAACCTTCTCTGATGTTTTCTGCTCCACATCCACTTCATTTTGACTTTTCACCCTTCGGATTTCCACTGAAGGGGATTCTGGTGTCGATGTAATCTGCAGTGTCATTTTATTCTCTGGGACAGTCGCAGACTGTGTATATATATGTGTGCTATATTCACTGATTTCCTTTCTCTTCTGAGGTTGTATTTCCACTGCAGGTGTGTTAGAAAACTCCCCCAATGTTGTTGCAGACTCCATATCCACTTCACTCTGAATTTTCTCACTTTGTATTTCCACTGATGGGACTGCTTCAGAAATCTCTGGTGTGGTTTTAGCCTGCTTTTCTGTTTTGTTTTCATTTTCCGCAACAGACTCTGTATGTATGCCTGTGCTATGTTCACAGACATCCTGGCTCTTCTGGCTTTCTGTTTCCACTGCAGATGTGTGACAAACCGCCTCTGATGTTGTTGCAGTCTCCATCTCCACTTCACATAGACTTTTCTCACTTTGTATTTCCACTGTAGAGGCTAGTCCAGTAATCTGTACTGTTGATTTAGGCTGCTCTTCTACTTTGTTTTCATTCTCTGTGACAGTTGTAGACTCTGTATTAACTGTGTCTGCACTATGTGCACCAACATCCTGACTTTCTTGGTTTTGTTTTTGCACTGCAGGTATGTTAGAAACCTCCTCTGATGGTGTTGCAGACTCCATCTCCACTACTTCCGGACTTTTCTCACTTTGTATTTCCACTGAAGGAGCTGCTTCAGAAATCTCTGGAGTTGGTGTCGCACATTTAAAGTTCACATTGTCTTCATTCTGCACAATTTGAGAATTTTCAATCATTAGGTCTTCTTTAATCTCTTTAGAGATGTCGTCTGTATTATGTTCACTGACTTCCTGGTTTTTATGACTTTGTATTCCCACTCCAGGTGAAATGTCAGAACTTGTCTCTGATGCAGTCAGCATCTCCACTTCTGTTTGGCTTTTTTGCATTTCCACTGAAGCAGCTGGATATGTAACCTCCATCGTTAATGTTGTCTGCATTTCCACTTCAACTTGACTCTCTGGTACAGTCGCAGATTGCACGTTTACCTTGTTATTTTCAACCTTGTGAAATTCAGTTGATTGGTCTGCGTTAGGTTCACTGTCCACCTGACTCATCTGTTCATGCATTTGTTCAATGTTACAGACCTCCACTGATGTGGTTTCAGCCTGTACATCCTCTGGTGTTTCCATTTGATTCTCCACAGCAGCAGCGCATCCAGCATCTCCACTCCTCAGATCTTTTTGAACTTTGTCATTCATGGGTTCACCATCTGGGCTCTCCTGGCTTTGTACTTCCACTTTAGCTGCTGGATTAGAAAACTCCAATGCTGTTATGCTCTGTGTTTCTATTTTGTTTTGACTCTCAGATCTACTAGCACATTTAAAGGTTTCAATGTTTTCAGATTTATTATCCATAACATGAACCTCGGTGGATATGGTAGTGGTAGCTTCACAGACTTCCTGGATCTCATGAATTTGCACTTCTGTATTAGAAATTTCTGATGTCACTATTATCTGTGTTTCTATCTTGTTTTGACTCTCAGCTCCACTATCATATCCAAAGTTCACAGTGTTTCTGTCTTCCATAATTTTACAGTTTTCTCCCACATGATCCTCATGAACTTTTATAGATATGTCTGCGGTAGGTTCAGGAACATCCTGTTTTTCCATGTTGATCTGGCTGTTTGGCGCAGTGACACAAGGTATGTTTTTGTTTTTATCTGTGCTCTTAAAATCTTCTTTAGCTCCAACAGGCTTTCCTGCAGTGTCGTCAAAAGGTTTGTGGTTCTCCTGATTTTGCAGATCAACTCTAGGTGCTATCTGACCGTCTGGAACCGTGAAGCATTCAGAAAGCACTTCTCTTTGAACAGCCTCGCAATCAGGTGTCAATATTTCAGTGCAGCTGTCAGTTATCACAGAGCCATGGCTCAGCTGTACCTCGAACAAATCCCCAGGACAAGAAACAGCCTGAGTCGACTGGAAATCAACTCCTTTTCTGTCACTTTCTTCAAGCTTTTCCTCAGACCTTTTGACCAACATGTTCACATGAACACATGACTCAGTGACTGTATCTGGCACCTTGTCCTGTGCTTCTAAAAGATTAGATTCCTCTTTAGAAGCAGCTTGAGTTCTGACACTGAGGTTTGCTTGATTTTTATCAGTCTGACTCTCTGAAATACTACTTTCCAGAAGACACTTTTCTGGTTCAGGGTTTGTTTCATTACTGTTGCCTGCAGATACTCTGGCTGCTTCAGCTGTTTCCGTAGTTGTACACTGTATATTCAGTTTATGCCCTTCAGAAACACACCCTGTGGTCACATTTGTTTTAGTTTCAGTGCTCTGACTTTCTGGTCTGCAAGACTGCTCTTCATCTTTCCACTTTGGATTCACCTCTCCAGTAACCGAACTTAGTGTTTCCACTGATGATGTTAGTGTTTTATTATCTACATCCTTTTGGCTCTGAATGGACTCTTCCTCATCCTTCTTTTCATGTTTGTCAGCATCAGATACGACAGGGTCTGAAATTTCTCTCGTTGATGCTGGTGTTTCATTACCAATAATCTTTTGACATTCTATGTTTTGTGATTCCTTATGTTTACTTTCTTCAGCTGAGGACTCACATTTGATGCCTGTTACACAAACTAAGGTTTCCTGTGACACCTCCTGTGTTGCATTAGCTGATATTTCTCGTCTCTCCTGCTCAGTAAAATAGTCTGCAGATTCTTTTTTCGTGTTTTCATTAGCCTCACCTGTACTTTGAACACACGGTGAATCTGTGAATCTGCCATAATTGTGGTCCATCTGTATAAGGTCCTTAGGTGCAGAGGGTAAACCCTGACTCGTCTCCTCTGGGTTAGAAGGCAACTCCTCCGCCTTGCGCTTAGCTTTGACTCGATTTGAGTATTTTCTGATGCAGCGGGCCTTGTCTTCATCATCCCTTTCTCTGAAGAAGTCAACCTTACTACCATCACTGCTCAACTCATCGTCAGACTCCGTGGAGGCTGTTCGCTTCAGGGAGGCTTTGGAGTTGGCTCTCTGTGAGGGAGCTTCTCCACAGGAGGCACTTGTGGCTTTCAGGAGCTTGGCTTTTTTGACAGGTAGGTCGGAGGAGGTTTTGCTGGAATCCTTTGAAGGTGAATTCTGTTTGGATGACTTGGCTGGTTTATTTCCCCCTTCCGCTGAAGCAGACAGTTTTTTCTTAGTCCGTGGGGTTGCTGTCTTTTCTTTCATATTTCCTGTTTTGCGGGACTGATTATTGGTCGCTGGTACAGTTTTGGATGGCAGATCCTCTCCATCCTCATCCAACTTCCTTATCTTGGGCTGGGAGTCTGGAGGGGCTGATCCTCTCTTTGGGGCCGGCATTCTGTAAAAACATTTCATAAAAACATGATGAAGCTCAGGCAAGGACCTACAAGCAAAATAATCCACTGTAGTTGCAGTGTAATTCAGAGTTTCCCAGCATCATGCAGTTTCTCGGCGGACCAGTAAAATGGGAAGACCTCCTTTCTTACAAATGCAGTCTTTAACATGACAAATTTATTAGTAGGTAACAGGTAATTAAAAGAGTTGTATTACATAAGCAAATGCATCAGCTATTACCTGTTTCTTCAACAAGCAACAAGGCTGGCTAACGTTTGACATAAACAGTGATAAATCGTAAACTAGAAGGCTAACGAGTCACACAATGTACGATCTACTTTCATGCACTAATTCACCATCTATACCTATTAATTTACAGGCTGTCTGACAGCCAGCAGGTATTGCTGTCACTCGGAGTTCAGCAGACAGTCAGAAATGGTCAGTTAGCTAGCTGAGAGTGGCTAACGTGCTAGCTGGAAGTCCACAGTGATGGAAGCTAACAGCTAACAGCTAGCAGCAGCAGCAGCCAACTCGCAACAAATGAGCGAACCGAGACTCGCTGTTCCAAGACAGCCTAAAGAGCCGCCAGAGACACAGAGCGGAGCCCCTACACTGTAGTCCTCACGATACTAACGTCACCGGACAGGTAAAGCACGGCATTCGTCCATGAAACTCACTTTGATGTTTTCTTTTTCAACAACAGCTGTTTTTTTTTTTTTTTTTTTTTTAATCAAAATTAATTCTA
>VUQI01003729.1:13363-34154 GCA_015106735.1 Paratilapia polleni | reverse complement strand
TCAAACAAAGCTGAGCTGCTTGAATTCTTGGACCAGTAATGGCATAAAGTCACCCAACAGCAATGTGAAAGACTGGTGGAGAGCATGTCAAGACGCATGAAAGCTGTGATTGCAAATCAGGGTTATTCCACCAAATATTGATTTCTGAACACTTCCTAAGTTAAAACATTTGTAATGTGTTGTTTAAAAATGAATATGAACTTTTTTTTTTTGCATTATTTGAGGTCTGAAAACACTGGACCTTTTTTGATATTTTGACCATTTTTAATTTTTTGCAAATAAATGCAATAAATGAAAATATTTATATTTAGAATTTGGGAGTTATGTTGTCAGTAGTTTATAGAATAAAACAAAAATCTTCATTTTACTCAAACATATACCTATAAGTAGCAAAATCAGAGAAACAGATAATTTTGCAGTGGTCTCTTAATTTTTTCCAGAGCTGTAGTGAATAAATACTTGCAGAAACAGTGAGTTTAAATGCTCACCTCAAGCCCAAAAAAATTGACTTGGATAGTTAGGCTACATATGATGGAAAAAAAATAACTTATGATTTCATATTTACACTGTGGACTCTCAGCACAACATAGGATTCAGTGAACTCTCTGCAACCCCAGTGGCAACACTGTGCTCTGGCTCAGTATTTATAAAGGAGCGCTCACAGTCCAGACACATCTTAATCCCACTTTCGTCACAATTTGTAGGGGTTTTAAAAGAAATTACAGGTTCTAACGGAACCTCACTACTACCGAAACACATGTGGTATAATGACATCATACACTCTGCTACCTACGTTGTCTTTTAATAGTAATCGGTTGGTACTGTACCCAGGTTAAGAGGAATTCACCAAAAGAACAATAATCAGTAACAATACTCAGTCTGTAGGGATTGAAATGTCGCTCCTACAGTTGTTTGCTCTTTCACAGTAGGCAGGCAGTCACAGCAGCTACACTCACTGCAGAAGGGATCAAAACTGTATTTAAATGTAAGGCAACTTATAAAACAACTAATATGACATAACCAGTGATTTCGCTGCTAGCACAGCGAAGACTGTTTGAACACACTGACTGTTTTCTTAGTATAAAAAGGGATTTTGCTGCAGGAGTGGTTGTGAGAAGTTTCTGTCCTGACAAGTTCGAAGCATACTTCTGACTATCCATCATAGTTCGTGTCTTTTTCAGTTACTAATGGAAACAAAGAGGAAGCGAAAACTTATCAGAGGAGTTGAACGTCGCAGCAACCCGTCGGAAAACTTTTTCTCAGTGAGCGCGAAAATCTTTTTGAAGTTTGATAAAAACTTCTTCGCTTACCAACCTCTGGTTAGCAGAGCAGAGCAGATGGGCACTGAGCTCAGTGCTGCCACTCGTGGCTCCAAGCTGTATTGCAACCATTCTGTGAGCTAACATTATTTTAATAGGAACCAAGTGTGTCGGTAACCAGAATTTCCTCATCTTGGCTGAGTAACTCCTGTTTTGTTTTTTTGTTGTTGTTTTTTAAACGTTACACTTAACATCGACTTTTAGCCACATCTTCAGTTTGACTCATTTTAAACAGGCTGGTTCTCCTGTTGTCCATTAACATTTGGTCCTGATATGGTGATCTGGTTTCTTTCCATACTCTGTGAAACCCAGTCAGTAGACTGAAGTGAACATGTTTCATGATAAAGGACTCTTCCCTTCTGTGGCATATTCTTTAGGAATTATTGACAACACCAATGTCTTGGGTGGGATGTTGGTTCAACACGCTTTAGTTTCCATGTGGAGTCTGTCCTGTTTTATGGTTGTTCTTGTTAGCTATAGACTTTGTTTTGTAGTCAGGATTTGGCTAGAGATTTTGATTTGGAATCTCTACACATCAGCATTTGAGCAGGCTTCATCTAGAGAGCTGAAAAGAGGTACTACCTTTATGGAAATGCAATAATGAAACCAGTAGTTATCGCCTGATTTTTAAACAATGACCAGTGAAAGAAAGAGGAAGTCTTGAACCAAATATCCACTTGCTACACTGGAAGCCCCATAACTTTACTTTTACCCAGAGTGCAGAGTTTAATAAGGAGGGGTTTTTTTTTGTTTGTTTTTGTTTTTTGTTTTTGTTTTTGTTTTTTCAGATGAGGTTTGTTCTCATTTTTTGTATTTGTTTTTCCCCTGTGGTATTAGGCATCATCATTAAAACCACTATCAAAGGCAAATGTATGAAGTCAGGTCATGATATTACCATTCAGATAGTATTTTTGGCTTTTATGCAGTGTCTGTGACCCATGATGCTACAGAATGAGATGCCAGAATAAAACATTTTCAAGAAAAGTTTAGCTGAGAACAAAGAGACAGTAGTTAGATCTAACTGCTAGAGGAAGTTATATGTCTGTTTCCATTGACATCTGAGTTTAAGCACTGAGTGTTACATCTGCATCTGCTGATGCTAACATGCCTAAAAATACCCAGGCCAGGTAGGAGCAAAAATGTGAGGCAAGGCACAAGGATTTAAGTTCCCATAAACACAACTGAATCACATCAGTCACATATGCCTGTACCGGCAGGACTGCACTAATAGATACAATGAAGGCATTTTTGTTTGTGCCTGCAGTTGATTCGTTTAGCTTTCTTTGTATTTTGTTCACATTTGGGATGAAAATATCCACAAATATCTACACAGACATTTACTTCAGAAATTCATTGGTGAATCTGGTGCCTAAGTGGATTCATCGGCCAGCTCCACAGTCAGCATTTTGGCTTGTCATAGCAGCAAAAGAACAGGTGTTACTCATAACTGTAACAATTACTCTGTTATGTTCAAGTATCTATAAGAATGTTACAGTAGCATTGTCAGGAGAGGAGGTTAAACAAATTAAGTAAAAACACCTGTGTGGGAGGATAGACATGTAGGGTCTTTAATTCTCTCAGGTTATCTCAGATATTTCCATCAGCCATTAGAGCTGTTAGAAAAACTGGTATTGCTATATTTTTAATCCATTTGTCTGTGGTGTGTTCATGCCTTCATATTACTATCTCATACCTCTTTGTTTTAATATTACAGTTGTCAAGGTCTGCACTTGCACCCAGTGAACTTTTAAACACAGTTATGCTTTTATAGGCCACTGTGATAGTTTGTTTAATAATAGATGGTAGGGTTTTTACTGTCACTGTAGAAGAAAAGCAAATATAGAAGTGTTTCCAATCTTTGACTATTTATTCTCTGCACAATAATATATCTGCTTAACACAAATTTACTTTTTATTAGGTTATCTGCTTATCCTCCATATTGTAGTTTTTTATTATTATTATTATTATTAAGTCGCTCCTAAAATCTTTTGCTCAAGACGTGAATTTGATATTCACGCCTGGTCCTTTTTCCTCTTTCTCAATCCATGCTGCCAGATTCCCCCCCCCCAGAGATGGGGAGCAGCTGAAAGAACTAACAGAGAATTAGCGTCCATCTTTGCAGACATGTGTGCCATCAGCCTTAGAGCACTGTAAACACGATGTAATATATTTTCATAAACAGCCCTAATGTGTGTACAAAGCCCTTATCAGCTCGTGTCAAGCGGCACAGAAGTGTCCTGCAGTTCCATTTGATTTTCATGGTTAAAATCTAGCCCAGGCTATCAACCATATTCGTGTAATTTGTATGCGTTTAATATCACTGTTGCCCTGAACTGGTGGAATATGTTCAAGTAATGTCGGTGAAGTTTAGTAATACACTGTGTAACGCTGGATCCGTGATGCTTTGAGTCACTCAGACGGCATGACCTCATTTCAGGGAGTGGTTCAGCACAAACAAGCATGGCCTGATCTGTCAAAACTCCGTTCGTGTGGCTGGCTCACCGTGAAGACGACTGGTCCAGGTTTTTTATTTAATCTCTCAAACACACTCTGAATGCTGCAAGCGACGAGTATGGGCTGTGCAGCTTATAAGTGGGTCAGCGTGTGATTTAAATATAACAGCGCGCTACATGCGCCATCTGACTGAACCTGTGTTTGGTCATTGCGTCGCTCTGTGTCCTTTACAGTCTCCGCTATATGCACCAGATCTCTATATGGATCCTGAAACAATGCCTGGAGCTGTCTCTCTGCGGTAAAGTGGTTCAGTAGCGTGTGTGTTTTGTATGCTGCAGCTCTCTGTGAATGTGGATGAGAGAGGAAGAGAGGGGGGAGGGGTAGGTAATTTTCCGCTACTCGTTGCAGTGGCAGCAGCGGCAGGGAGCTTTCAGTACCAACCGAGGTATCAGCTCCGCTCGGCTCAGCTCTCCCTCCTGCTCGGCTCTGCGGTTGGGCGGGGCCGACAACACCTAGTGTCAATCACAGCTAAACCGGTTGGGCGGGGCAGAGGCTCAGGGAAGATGAGGAGGAGAGGCTTTTATCCAGGCAACAATCAGAACACCTATCTGTGTTTCGGGATATTTTGATGGTGCGTGTTTAAATAAGGCAGACATTTCCTCCTGCGGGTGATGATGATTACAATAATGTACACACTAAATAAGTGTTAAGAGGTAGCGTTGCGTCACTATACACAAGATGAGGGACAGAGTTTAGAGTGTGTATACGATAAAAGCTTCTAACTCTGCGTCCCCAGGTGCTGCAAAATGTATTAAATTATTGATTCTAGAGTACATTATCTTTGCTGAAGCTCACATCTAAGTGCTTATAGCTTGCAGCATGACAGCAAGTCATGTTGGATGAGTTCAGCAGCTGGACAGAAAGCATTGCATAGAAATACCCTGACCTCAGTTATAACATAGAATGACTGATCAACACAGATTCATTCATTGTTCTTAATCTCGCTGTATCTGTCTGTCACACGCATCTTATGTAGCACTTCCTGTTTGTCTCCTTTGCAAGGGCGTGTCCTTTGTGAGAGTGAGGTTAGTGCTGCTATCTCTGGTTACCATGGCGACTGTTCTGAGCCGTAATGAAATGATGTACTAGTCTGTTTCCAGGGAGCTGCCAGTATGCACCCACCCCCACCCAGACATCCTTCCCAGCATGTGTTGCATAGATTCAAGCAGGAAGCAAACATGGTGGATACAATGGGAGAAGCAGAGAGAGACAGAAAGGGAAAGATGCAGTCCAAAGATGTAGTGCATCTTCAGCAGAAATGCCTAGTCAGACAAAGCAGAGAGCAAAGCAAGCTAGGGAAAAGTGTGTGAGATTAGAGAATCTGTTCCAAAATAGGGCAGGATTTTGAAGGAAGTCACATGCAGCAGCATAGACATGAGCCTTGAGCGTGAGATAGTGAATAGAAGCGAGAGTTTGTGAGGATGAGATGGACAAAAAAAACACATTAAATACATTCCCTGCAGCTGAGTGAGAACATCACAGGCTTACAATTGGTCACAGATAAAAGGAAGAACTTATCACCACCCCTCCCCTACTCCCCCACTTCCACTAACCCGTCTTCCACACATGCTCCCTCTTAGTGGCATTTGGATGTTTTTTGCTGTCATTAGATTAGCTTTGTCATGCTCAGAACCATGGGTTCCATCCTCCCATCCGGCAAGGATACAAAGCCAGGGCATCCTAAGAGGGAAGTATCCAAAGCCTGCCTGCATTTTCTGATAGCTTTGTTCAGTGCCACAAGGAGAATCTGTTTGATTTATGCACAGGCTGAATCAGGACAACCAAGAACCCTTCCAAGGTCCCACAGGGATGGATTTGTGTTGCGTTTAGTTCTCTCAAACCCTTTATTTTTTTTGGGGGGGGGCACACAAGAGATCATACCCAGAGAATGCCTTCTCCACCCGCTTACTGTGTCCACCTGAGTAAAAGGATTGGGTTATCTTGGGACTTTTGTTTTGGAGATTTTAAAATGGGAAAGTTCTCGAGCACAGGGAAGAGAAGGCATGAGAATATAGCTCTGTCACAGTGTGATAAGCCAGCATACTCAATAGTACCACTCACCAGTCTTTGCTTTTGATTTTTGTATTTTATTTTTTTTTTTTCTTCTGCAGATTTGTCATGTTACTGAAAGCATGTTGCTGACAGAATGAACAACAGTAAAAATGGAGAATGTTTTGATACATTATTTGTGACAGAAATCCCTGAGGGTAGTCAGGAGCCTTGAAGAAAAAGTGTTAGATTTCAGCTTTTTATTTATATCTGTATGTTATTTTATATTTTTAAATCTTCTTTTTAACAGTGTATGTGTGATACAGGCAGCTGTACTGTAGATTCTACCGTCTACATTCTTTGTATTGCTCTTACTCATTTTACCTCTTGAGTGTACCTTGCCTTTATATCTTGCTTTTTTCCCCCATTGAGGTCACTATATTGGAAACGATAAAGAAAATGACTGCCACTGCAGCTTGACATCTGTGCCCTCGCTCCCTCTCTCTCAGACACACGCACACTCATAGATGGGATTAGGCTCTAGTGCTTTGGCTTAATGAGAAAGCCTGTGGATGTGCAGTGGGGCGATGGTCACGTGTCTTACCCTTGTACTACCCATTTATTCCAACAGAGGGACCAATTTCACTGTCTTTTTCACCTCTGTTCCCTTCTGCTCAGGCTGCCTCTTCCACTCACAGTACGATTAAATGTGTTGGACTACTGACATTGGCTGTTAACCTTTCTTCATTTACTGAGGCAGCAAATATGAAAAACATCCCAAATATACTGTTTGTTTTTTTTGTTTGGTATTTTTTAATTATTCAGTAGAACAGATATCAAATATACAACATGATGAAGACTATGATGAAGAATTAGATCAGTTATTGACGTGATTGGTTGATGATCGTTAAGACATCCCTCCTTTACTCAGTCCTTTGTATTAAGGATATATATTTTCAGTTTATACACCCACCAAAGGTAGTCTTAATCCTATAAAATACTGTTTTGTCAAACAGTGGTTTATGATTCTGTCTCATCTCAAAAGAGCTGTTTGCCATATTTATTTCAAAACATTAAAAAAAGAAAAAAAAAACAACGACAGACAGACAGCTAATCTATTTTTCTCTCACCTTCTATGTGAACAAGCATGAAGAAAAATGAAAATATAAGTGCCTTGCCTCATTCTGCAAATATTAATATAATGCAATGCAGCTGCTGACAGTGCACAAAGAGGCTTCAAAGCAAAGCCTCACAGGAGAGGATCTTGACCAGAATAACATAGATTTTAATACTTTGAGGGTGGAAGACAAAATAGTCTTTTCTTTCTCTCACACAATTGCATTAAAGTGAGGGGCTTAATGAACTTCATCAGGTTAACCAGTAGGTAGGCCTAAGAACTTGAATGCTTCTATTCCCTGCAGTCAGTGCATACAGTTATTGGCCGTTCCCTGGCATTTAAAATGAGAGAACAGCAGTAAAAGCTCTTCTGACATTCATTCAGACACATTCATTTTGTCCTTAGATAGCGTTTATATTTATTTATTTATTTATTTTTAAACACTCACTTGGTGCTAGTGTAAATGCCTGCAGGCACAAGTGCCCTTTAAGTTTGCACGACTGTCTCTGTTTGTATATGTTGACTGGGGGAGTGACGTAAGGAGTTAAGAATGATAGCCCAGCTGTGACCTGTTTCTGTGTGGGTCTCTGTTGTCAGCTCTGACTCACTAAAATGAGGGATTCCATATGAAAAACTCTTAGGGGAAGTGATACGAATGGCTTTTAGAGTGGCCGCTTACAGTAGTAATGAGGTTGAAGAGAAAGTTATTAATATCGTGGTCATCTTGCATAATTGATGTAATGGGGCTGTTAATATTCTGTTAGAGAAAATGAACAAAGAGAAACTCTCAATTTTTCTCTTTCACACGCTTGCATGTATAAAGTTGCTGCAAAAGGCATGAAGCACTTAAGAACCCAGTATGTCCCTCAGCCAGCCATCAGCTGAAACAGCGGCTGTCTGACAGAAGCGCAGCTGGAGACACTCCAGATTGGAGAGTGGAGAAAGTGTGAATATTTAGGGATAGAGAATAAATGAAAGAACGGATGAGAAGGGAAGCTGTGATAAGTTTTAAAAACAATATAAGCTGCAGTAAAAAAAAAAAAACACAAATTAGACAATTAGCGCTTTGAAATCAGTATTTGTTCAGGCGTGACAGGCGTCTGTTTGCAGGTGGAATATTGTTGATAACTTTATCTACAGCACCCTTGAGTGAAAAAAATGAAATCATCTAGAGCTCAGAGGCATGCAATTAACGCTGAAACAGATGGGCGTATATGAAGCAGGAACGGGTATTAGAAAGCTGTAGGACAAAAATGAACTGGGAAAAAAAGAGAGGAAGGCGGAGGGGAATGCAAAAGACAGGTGCAAACAACACGTGTAATCCAGCTCCCTGTTTGTTGTTTACGAGATAAACGTCGACTCTCTCCATTTTTGTATCGTTGCCAAACACGAAGGTTTAAACACCCCACCGGGAAAATCTGCTAAATGTCACGGTTAGCAGATCCATGTAAACCCATCTGAGACTGTTAGGGGAAAAAAAGTGACGAAACCAATGATGCTTGCTGTGATGATAATGCAAAGACAGAAATCCGCGATAAATTCAGCAAACCTTTAAAAGATTTTGCAGACTCACTGAAAAAAAAAACAAAAAAAAACAAACAAAATGTAATATTCAAATGACGTCATTTGAAAACACGTTTTTAACACAGCAATATTGGACTTTAGTACATAACATTTGGCTGCGTCTCCAACTCCCCATTATGCCACCTATTTTCGTTGCCTTGGAGTGTGAAGAATCGCTCTGTATCTGTCCATCCACTAGCAGCATCCGAGTGAGTCACTGTCTTCTCTTTGTCTCCCGAGATGCCAAGCGCTGTCATCGCCGTGGGCAGTCCGGGCGTGGGTGAGAGTGGCAGAGCACCAGGAAAGAGAAAAGATTATGTGGGCGGTAGACGCTCATCTTGGCCCAGTGGCCGTGTTTAAGAGAATTCAGGGTTCCACAAGGCCAGATCTTCACAGCGAATAACTTTACACAAGTTAGTGTTTAAAGAGTGGGGGCAGATCATATCAACACTTTTTTAATGTCGGTACTCTTACTGGATGTATCATCGTGTTTCCTGAAAATAACTTTTATTATTGGTGGCCTTCACCGGGACGATTCCACGCGAATCTGCTGTTTATATTAAACCAAACACTGTCAGAAGCATCCAGTACTTTGTGTCCTCTTGACTACATTTGGCGTAAGGTCTCGTCCAATCAGCGAGGCTCCTCTTCCTCTGCTCCTCCTCTGCGCGCGCGCTCAACGACGGGGATACAATTTCTGACAGGGGTAACTACTTTGGCACGACACACCTGGAGCATTTGTCTGTGACCCTGTTAGTGTAGTCACCAGTGAACAACGTCATTATATCACGGGCTTTGTCTTTTATGTGGGACTGAACCTGCAGTGCAAATGGCTCTGCAGCACCGATGTTAAAGTGCAAAACATCCTCAGCTGTCACTGCAGAGCAAAGTGGTATCGTGAAGGAACAGAAATGTTTTTGTTCTGACAAATGTCGCATGTCTCGTAGCACATAACTCGTGTGCAGGACAGAATTAAAAAGACAGATCCACCCCACTGACGGTGTGGTCAATTCACCCGTCACCTCTCTTTATTCCCATTGCGTTTGTTGTGATATAAAACTGGATTTAATAAAGCCCTCTTTAAATTGGATCAAAGTCATACACCCTTAAAATTGTATCACACCTTAACATGGAGCTCTTCCACAATTGGTCTATTTATGTCTTTCTATAATTCCAAAAGATATCTATGTTTATTTATTTATTTATATATTTATTTATTTGGTTTGACTAGAGCGTTTTTGAGTTATTGTGGGTTTGCATCAGTGAGGAAGTCTAATTTCCAGGCTGCTTCATAAATCAGTTTCCCAGCGCACAATGAAAAGGGCGGTGGCACTCACAAAAAAGAGGGAAAACGACTGTGTGCATTTCTCCGAAATCAGTACACAAATGTCACCAGCCGCTGCAGGTTTATCCTGATTTATAGATAGATAGATTGATAAAACTCCCGAGATTTGGTCTTTTGAGGTTTAATTTTATTAGATGGTGCTTGATTATTTTGTCGGAGGTGCTGAAATGCAGTCAGAATCGTTTGAGCGAGAAGCTCGCCCTCCCCCTTTGCCCACAGACAGCATCGCCACATCGCAGGGAGAAAGAGAGAGAGCAATAGGCAGCATCTGTGAAAGGAGTCAGCCTTGCTCGAGGGATAGATTTTTTTAATAACACCACTCAGACAGACAAAGGAAAACATGGATACGCAGGGAAAAAATGTCCTTTATGCAGGCACCTGAGAAGATGCGGTGTTTATCCTATACATAGTCGGAGTTATGCACGGTCTATTCCCTCGTTTTTAATGAGGCGGGTGGGGACCCACAGTAAGCTGAAAAGGCGGAAAGATTTCACCAACCCGTCTGCAAATTCTGCCTGCCTGCGATGGCTGTGACGGCGCGATGCTGTTACAATGTAAAGGGGAATGTGCCTTTTTCTTTGTATTTGGTTATCATTGTACTCAGTGGCCTTACAAATGCACAAATTCGATACTCCATTCCGGAGGAGCTGGAGAACGGAGCACTGGTCGGTGACATTGTTCGAGATTTGGGTCTGGATCTGAGAAAACTTTCCTCTCGACGCATCAGAATTACATCGGACAGCGGACGGAGATATTTCACCATAAACCACAAAACCGGGAAACTGGTGGTGAGTGACCGCATTGACCGCGAGACATTTTGTGAATTCAGTGGCACCTGTTCACACAACCTGGAGGTGGTATTAGAGAATCCGCTTGAGGTGCACAACGTGGAGGTTGAGATTTTGGACGTGAACGATAACGCGCCACAGTTCCCTCGAGATGAATATCAGCTTGAGGTATCCGAGTCCGCTGAGACCGGGTCCCGTTTCCACATCGAAGGCGCTCAGGATGCAGATGACGGCTCCAACTCTGTGAAGCAGTATCGACTCAGTCCAAACGACCACCTCACTCTAGACTCCATTAAAGCCTTCTCAAATAATAAGCACATTGAGCTCATTCTCAAAAAGTCCTTTGACCGGGAGCAGATGCCCTCTCATCAGCTAATCCTGACAGCAATGGATGGAGGCACCCCACAGCGAACTGGCACGGCCAAAATTAATGTCCGTGTCCTCGATGCTAATGACAATGCACCTAAATTTGACAGCTCTGTGTACAAAGTAAAACTGTCTGAAAACTCTCCAAAGGGTGCACTTGTAATCAAGTTAAATGCAACAGACCCAGATGATGGTTCAAATGGGGAGGTTTTTTACTCTTTCAGCAGTTACACACCAGAACGAGTCAGACAGATGTTTTCTATGGACACAGACACAGGAGAAATTAGGGTGAAAAACAATATTGACTATGAGGAGACAAACTCTTATGAAATGTATATACAGGCAATGGACAAGGGGCCAGCCCCTGTGCCAGTACACTGTAAAGTAGTTGTAGAAGTTTTGGATGTCAATGACAACATTCCTGAGATTGTATTGTCTTCACTCTCCAGCCCCGTACGTGAAGATGCCCGGGCTGACACAGTGGTAGCATTGATCAGTGTGATTGACCGTGACTCTGGACCAAACAAACAAGTCACTCTAGAGATCATGCCAAATTTGCCTTTTAGGATCAAGTCCTTCCGCAACCACTATACCATTGTCACATCAGCTTTCCTGGACCGGGAAACCATCTCATCTTACAATGTCACAGTCAACGCTGTGGATGGAGGCACCCCACCCCTGTCATCTCAGATGACCTTTAAAGTGGATGTTGCAGATGTTAATGATAACCCACCTCGTTTTGAACAGACATCATATACTGTTTATATTACAGAGAACAATGCTCCTGGTGCATCGCTCTGTGTTGTTAAGGCCACAGACGCTGATGCTGGAGAAAATGCACGCATCACCTATATTGTCCTCAATGACAACAACCATGGCATACCTATAGCCAGCTATGTCAGCATCAAACCTGATACAGGTGAGGCCTATGCCCTGAGAGCCTTTGACTTTGAGAAGCTGCGAGAGTTTCACTTTCAGATTAAAGCCCAGGACAATGGTGTGCCTCCCCTCAGCCGTGTGGCCACAGTTTATGTTTACATTATGGATCAGAATGATCATGCACCCAGGATAGTGTACCCACCTGCCAATGGGAGCCGCACCACAGAGACGCTAATGAAAAACGCTGAAGCAGGAGTGTTGGTTAGCAAGATTGTGGCGTGGGACGGTGATGCCGGACAGAATGCTTGGCTGCTTTATTCTCTGGAGCAGACCAACACAGATGTTGATCTGTTCAAGGTGCATGAGCACATAGGTGAGATCCGCACCACACGACGTGTCATAGAAGATAACTCCACCTCCTTCATTCTGACTGTACTGGTGCGCGATAATGGTCTACCCCCACTTTCCTCCACCGCCACAATCTATGTGCATGTGATGGAGTTGCCTCCAAAGCTGGCGCCTGAAACCAAACGGATTATCAGGCCCGACAGTACCCTAATGTTTTCCAATGTCACTATCTACCTCATCATTGCCTTGAGTGCCACAACCTTTGTATTCCTGGTCACTGTCTTTGTTCTGGCAATTGTGCGATGCCATGCCTACTGTACCCAGCCTGGCTCCTGCTGCCCATGTTGTGTATCCAAGAAGAGTGTGCCAGAAGGAGGCACCTCAGCAGCAGGTGGCAGTGGGGGTGGAGGAAGAGCTGCAAGTGGAGGGCAGCAAGCCAACAATGTGGCCCTGCGACGTGACCTCAAAGTGGAACCGCATTATATTGAAGTGCGGGGAAACGGGTCTTTGACCAAAACGTACTGTTACAAGACATGCCTGACTGCCACGTCAGGAAGTGACACTTTTATGTTCTACAACACTGGACGGCCACACAGTGGCACCTGGGGTTCGGGCTACGTCACCAGTCACAGTGGACAGAGCCAGATATTTGTACGGCGTCTCAGTATGCCAGATGCAGCAGCCATTCAGGTGTGTCTCTGGTTTGATCTATTTGTTTGTTATTTTAGATTTATTTACAACACTAATTGAAACACACAAAAAAGAGAAAATTCTTAGGTACTATTCAGGCTTTGCTCTTGGGCGGTGTTCTTGCAGTAGGATTGCAACTAACATTTGTGGCTGTGGGGCTGTGATATTTTAAAAATATATTGTGTTGCTGCGTTTCCTTTTTTTTCCGTAAGAAAAACAACATTTCTATCACTTTGAGCCAAATGATTAAAACACATGTGCCACTCCCAGTGTTTGGTTAGTCCTTTAAGTTTTCTTACACTAACTCTTTTGATCTGTGTCTGTTAGGATAAAGAAAGTGATATCATCATTTTGTTTATTTACATAGTTCAGCTGTCATCTTCAGTGTTTGTATTATTTACCTTCAGGTGTGCATCTTAATGTTGGTTTGGTATGACAGTGTGGGTTGCTTCTCTGGACTGTGTGGTCATTTGAGTGAGTGGGTGGGTATATTTTGATTTGCAGATATAGTAGGCTACACATTGTTTTTGTGTGTGTCACATTTGCTAAAGGCCAGTTGTTTGATGGTTCAGGTTTAAAATGCTAAAGTGTGTCTGTCCGCCACAGTAAATAGGATTCTGTATAACAAGGTGAACCATGTCATTCTCTTACTCATTGTCTTTTTCTTTCCATTTACTTCTTTTTTTTCAAAACAAGCTAGTAGATTCAGCATAGCTTTTTCACCTATGACCCCACACAGCCTGTGCTATTTGTCTACGGTTGTCCGTGTGCCACAGTATTCAAGTCCAGTAGGTCCAGAGGGCAATGGGTGGTCATCTCTATAGATAGAAAGAGAGAGAATCTGGGAAAAAGTGCAGCTTGCCAGCTGCAAGGGCCACCAGTCCCACTGCACCAAAATATCCTCTTCTGGTCACGTACTTCTTTGGTACTGAAGAATAAGCCGGGCTCTGGGAATCGGTGAAGAAGACAGAAATGAGGCAGAGACTATGTCTGACTTTCATTTAGATTAGAGCTTCATTTCATGGTTTCATGTTTTTTCTTTCTTTCTTTTTTTTTTTTTGTTATGTGAAACTTTGAACTGTATACCTCATTTCTGATTATAGTAAAACAAGTATAATTTAGGACTCACATTATTTGTTTTTTACTAATTGTGTTTGTCCCAGAGCCTGTCTGCACAGTGCAGAGAATGCAGAAGACAATAAGTGATAAAGAGAGAAATATAGAAAATATTAAGGTAATTGGTCAGCTATCACTTGAAGTATTCCTCATTAAATGCCAGTCATGTTTGTTCTTGCTGTGTAATTAAATGGCAGCGATGTGTTTCTCAGTGCTGTGTGTGGATTGGCTGCCTCCACACAGATGAGGCGGGGGGATAAAAGGTGATTGGACACAGTGTTGATGGCGGAGGTGTGAGCTCTGTATCCATGCTAGGAGTGTTCACTCAGAGGGAGAGGGAAGAATGGAGGAAAAGGCGAGAAAACAGGTGGCCAAAATGAAAAGCTTCTTTTTCTATTCCCTAATTTTTCATGTACTGTAAGGCAAGGAAATTAATATACTGAAAACCCATGGGAATCTTTTTTTTACATCTGCACTTAATTTGGGTTCTCCCTTTCAAATGATGAAACAGAATGCATTGATTTCTTATTTGCTTAGGTTTTCGTTTCTGTGTTGTATTTGCTTTTGTTTACATTTACTCTGTGAATGCTCTAGTTTTGCTCGTCTGTTTTCCCTAGGGAGGAATACTAACAAAACTGCAGACATGTTTATGTTCCAGATGCTTCTATCTAATGTGTGTATGGTCTAGTGTGTGTGATTTCATTTACCCCCATAAACACCATACGGCCAAGCAGACCAGTTTCCCTTTGGCCACTGCTGTGTAGCAACAGTGCAAACATTAAGCAAAGCCGTTTAGTCCCATTTGTGGACAATCTGGTCTTATTATGAAGGGTTTATTTTTTTATTTATTGTTCCACGCTCTATATTTGAATTGTTCAAGTAAAATGAGGAGAACAACTTGTGTTGACGGTGTATTTAATGCCAACCTAACATCTTTTCCTTCCAGTCTAAATTATTGATCTGTTCACTGATTGCTTTTTGGTGAGCAATTGTCTCCATATAATTAACTTCACCTTTAGTTTCTAGCATGGAAAGATGCTGAAGTGCTCTGCATCCCTGTAGATATTCTGTTCTGTTTGAAAGACTCCAGGAGGAATACCAGGCTTCTCTCATTAAGACCAAATATTGGATTTCAAGGGTGACGAATGTCCACTGCAGACTCATGGAGGTCAATGCAGCTTCAGTAGCAAGTGAACATCTGTCATATTTGAAAGGAAACGGAATTGCAAATGGGTCTCTTATGAGCTGCATGGCCAAGCAGGGGGAATTTAGTGTCCTTGGCCAGGTTGGTTTGTCTCTGTCAGTGGTTTACGTTGAGATTTGAGAAAATGTAATCTCATCTCGGTTATGTGGTTGCTGTGAACAACCCATTTTGCTGCATTGTGAGCCTTGTCTTAGAGAGGAAGCTGCAAGCTAACATTTAGTCCTCAAACCACATTTGTTTCAGGTTTTATGATGTTTTACTTTTGTGTATTTGAATGAGAACTTACTAGGACACAAACACTGAAGTCTCATATCAGGATCTCATTAAAGACAGTCAGAGATTGTGGTGGTGGGTTGTCCTTCTGTTGTAGAATTGTCTGAGTCTAGATGCAGAGGGACTTAATCTGATATCTGCCCTCCCCTCTCTCTTCCTCCCTCCCTCCACCTGTGACCTTCACTGAGCTGAACTGACAGGACGAGGTGGGTGTAGAGTAAAATCCACATTGGGCTCTTCACAGTTACCATGGTGAGATGTGTCAGACTCACTCAAGCAAACTCTGTGCCAGTGAAACTCAAGGTTTTGATCAGCGTAAAAATGATATAACAGGAAGAACTCAAAAACACAGAAGAGTAGGTTGTGAATATACAGAGGCAGAATAGACGAAGGGTGGAGGTTTGGTGAGAAGGAAAAATATAGCTGATGATGCAGGCTGTTAAAAAAAAAAAAACCTGATTAAGCATTGCTGAAAAACATGTTCAGTAATGGTAGGGAATGGAGAGGAAGAGGAAGAGACACTGGGTTTACAGTTGTAAATTTGAAATGAGTCCATCATCAGTACATAAAGCAACGTGACAGTTTCAGTGGTTACAAACATACCACAACCAGCGGAGTCTGAGATGACACATTCTGGATGTGTTGCTTCAGGTGTTGTGTGAAACAGTACAGGGTAAATAGGCTGCTAGAGTTAAATCTCTCAAAGTCATTTTTTTCCCTGAAAGTCATGGATGAGAGTAGGAGGGGGGATGGGAGGAGATGAGTGCATCTACATGCTTCGATTCATCAGTCATTCCTCTCCAAAGGAAGGGGCAACCTCTCACTGCTGTGATTGTGGTTGTGAGCCTTAGCTTGTGTGTTAATGTGTGTGTCGTGCACTAGCAGTTCTTGCCATGACTTATTAATGAGATGGTATTGGCTTTCGCCTGTACTTAAGACTAAATTTCTCTCACTCTCTCTTTCAGCCCAAGGTGCCGAATTCAGACTGGAGATATTCAGCCTCCCTGAGAGCAGGAGGTGTAATGCAGAGGTAAGGATCCCATTTTATTCTGTCACTTTACAGTAAATGTCTCTTCATACCTCACTAGTTGCTTTCCACGTTTGGTGAAAAGAAAAAGATATGTATACTACTGTCTCATCTTACAAGAGTTAAGCTAATAATTAAATCCTGCACAGCTTTCTATGACTGTCTGAAGCAGGATCCAACCTTTATTAAGATTAATGACTAGCAATGGAAGTTGTATGACTTATACCCAAACAGTGTACAAAAAAATAGTAGTATCCTATTGAAGTACACTGTATAAGATGTAAAATCAAGTGAATATAAAATAAGTGACTGCACGTGTAAGCAAAATATTAAAGAAAAGTAATTTCAAGAGAGGACTCCTGCCTCCCTCCAACAGAGGCCACAAATAATAGTTTCGCTGGTATCATTAACCCCCCTAAATAGATATTGATCTAACATTCTTTTGAAGATTACACAGAGTAATTTTGGTGAATGTGATAAATTAATGTTTTCTGCAAGTACCTTTGGGTTCTTTTTAAGTTGGTTATAAGTTGATGCATAGTTGATGGGAGTCTGTTATCTTGCTGCCTAGAACAGACTGTTACCCAAACATTATTCTACTGAAGTAGAAAATATGTACTTGAACAACAATGCTTGAGTTGAAAAATAGCTACTCTTGGTGGTACTACTTAGTTGATGTTGAGGTCTATTACTCAGTTGAATCCACTTTTGAAATTTGAACAAAATTGTTGCATTTTGTTGAAATACAGTAAAGATCATCAGCTTGTAAAGGGTGCAGAGTTTTCCCATTATATGGCTACCAGGCAAAATTTTTAAATGTCTTCAAAGGCCTACACATCTATATACCAGAGACCTCGCCATTTTGATTCATTCATAGACTTATTCCAGTAAAGATGTTCAGCATAATCTTTGCTACATAGTTTGCAATGCTGTGACTGTGGCACTAAGGATCGGGTCCCAGCATCACCTATTAATTACCATTTTCCACTGTACATTATTTCTATTAAACATATAGTTAAGGTACATTTAGAGAAGTCATCAAATGGCTTAGATTTGATTAAGGCATTTTGTTTTAAAAAGCAGAAATAATTACCCTTGAAAGCCATATATGAGAGGAGAGACACAGGTAAAAGAAATGCACTCGGGAATCGCTCTATCTGTGTTACCATTGACAGATGGAGACCTGACAGGAGGGAGTAAGCAGAGAGCGGTCAGTGATGTATGAAGGGCAGGTTGTCAGGTGGAAAGATATCCTATCAGGGACATGGAGATGGCTGCATGACCACATCAGTGATCACATTACCTATAAGACATGATGGTATTACCTGCTGTGGGACAAAATCAAGGGTCACGTTCATGAGATGGCACCAAATAGTCACAGGTTTAATGAGGTAGGAGAGTTATCTCTATCTACCTATCTGTCCTATTGCTCAAATATATGAATTTGTCCACATCTAACAGATGGCTGACATTTAAAGAAAATATCAGAAGTGTTAAAGCAAAACAACCAGAGACATGCTCATGCTTACGAGACCCACGCTCAGAAACTTGGTTCTCCTAAAGCCCATGTTTATATACATATGCATGTCGTAGTGTGTGTTAATTGTCCCTTCTGCAAGTGAAATGCAGTGGTACCTCTGTCTTAACACAGATGTAGCTGAATGCAGTTTAGGGTTGTTTTCATTATTTAAACATCATCTCTGTAGACACAAATATCAATGTATTCATGTGTGCAGTCCGATGTCAGATTAATAACAGTGCATCATCTGAATGTCATTAATGTTTCACAGATTCCCTCATAATTACAGCAGGGATTATTGAAAGTTAATGTGCCTGAGTGAACCAGTCTAACATATTAAATCTTTCTCGTGACTCACTCACTCTGATGTGTTTCAGGTTGACTATCACTGATAAGTTAGCACTGTTAAGCACCACTGAATGTTCATGTTTATACAGAGATATAAGCACAGCTTATGTGAGAGGTTTTGGATACCACACCCAAAAACTAGTGGCAGTGACCTATTTAATTTTTATTTAATCTCTGGTGAAAAGCACATTTTCTCCTAGTTGTTTTTTTTTTTTTTTTTATAGAAGGTTGTGTCTGGGTCAACTTTGTGATCACAGTAGTCGTGAAATGAAACAAATAAGTAGCTGAGAAAAGTAGAAAATTGATAAGTAAGTGTGTAGTTACAGACAGTAGGAGAGGGTGGCATGGCAAATGAGAAGAAGGAACTGCCATTAGCTGAAAAATGTATCATCAGTCCTGTATTTTTCATTAATATTTAATCAACGTACCCTGATAATGCTGGTTCTTAGCAGCACTTAAAATTCCACCCATCACCAAATTGAAAATGAGTTCACTGAGATCTCTGTATAAAGTTTTCAATTTCTACATACCTATTTTTACACTGAGAATAGTGAGGAGAACCACCGTCCATGTAAAAATAGGTATGGACACATAGATAGAGGTAGAGATTCAGAATAATGGAGGCTGTTTTAGAATAGCAAATTAAGAGTATTATGTATTTTTGTAAAATCATTTTGTATTAGTATCTATATGCTGTGATAACCTGCCATGGGGTAATGGATCATGGGTAGGCTTATATAATTGTACAATTTTGGCAAATTGACCCTTAAAGAGACACTCTGCCATCCTTAGATAATAGATAACAGTGACGTTTTTTAAAGACATGTAGGTTTCCTCTAACCCTAACCTATATTTTTTTACTAAAACCATAATGTCTGAGCTAGACAGTATAATCCTCCCCTTTTAAAGATAAGGCAGACACAGTGAGATTGAACCATGGTTTGTAGCAGCATTTCTGTTGCTGTTGTTTAACACTGCACAGAATGTGGTGTTTTTCAGTAGAGGGGAGGGTGCTGAAGTACCACAGAGCGGGTGTGAAAATGTAGGAACAGCCATCTGTAATCCATAATCCAGAGAATGTTGTGAAAATGTAGAGTAACTACTTTAATCCTAATCTGAATGAAGCCTTTCTGGGATTTCTACACCATTAACCAACCCCCACTCTTATTATAGTGTGTATTATAAGAAACATACAGAGTTGAGAAAATTAGATACTGGATCCTGTATCTTCAGTTGTGAAATTTAGACGTGAAATCGTAACATAGTATTAGCAAAGTACAACGTTATCTTTATGGATATGTGCAAAACTACTTTTCTGGTATTTAATATACTGATGTGTGTTTTTGTGTGTTTCAGCTCAGTGCATATGGAGGAGTCCTCAGTAATGCAGGGAGCCCAGGGGGTCCTGGTTCAGAACTGGCCCACTGCATCCAGTGCTGCTGGTAAGAATCTCTCAAGCTACTCCCACCTAGATTAAACACAGCTAATTAAACCTCTGGCTAAGGGATAAAAAGTGAAACATGCATATACCAGGAGTTCTGCTTGATACACATGGAGTTAGTTTAGTTCATAAGGTCTTAAACAGTGCTCGATATTTCTGTGTTAAACACATCTCTAGACACAGATTCAGACAGTGCTGTTAAGACTATCATATACCAACAACTGCAGATTCTTTAACCTTATCAAAGAATGTGTACAGTGTTTATCAAAGGAGTGTAATAAAATGAGGAAAACCGAGATATCATCTACAAGATTGCCTGACCTGCTCCTACCACTTCCTACTGCTAAAGGGAAAGGAAATGACATGTGCTACATAGGTGGAGATGGATATCTCTGCTCTCTTGTAGCAGGAAGAGAGGAATTTTCAGAGAAAGAGAGGGAGTGAGGCAATGAGCCACAGAGGACAAACATTAGAGAACACATTAGTGAAGAGTAATGATAAATAATTACATTCATCCTCCTTTTAATGTGGATTAGGGATGGGCTAAATGTAATAATAATTTGCAATATTTAAATGTGTATGTAACTTTTTAATATTAGGATAAACAATTGGATTGCTTGTATTTGTGCATTATTACTTACAATGAACACTTAAGTATTTTCTGTCCTAATATTTCAACAGAGGTTTTGGTAGCAAATAAGCTCTCTCAGCTCTGTCATGAAACAGCAAGTTGAAAGTCATTTAATGTTTTTGTCAAGTGTGTATAAATCCTGCAAGAGTGAAAAAGGCTTGCAAGGTCAGCTTCTACCTCACATATAAAGTTGGGAGATTTATCCTTAATATGCTAAATAATTATCACAATAAATAATAGAGGGTTCCACTCAAAGATGAGAAGTCACTTTATTTGCAGACAGAAAACAGAAAATTATGCATTTTTAGCATCTG
>VUQI01003729.1:2753-13343 GCA_015106735.1 Paratilapia polleni | reverse complement strand
GCATTTTTAGCATCTGGCCTTTATCAAAGTGAAGAAGACCTTAATAATGATCAAACAAAATACTGAAAAGAAGATTATTAGAAAACAGTGCTAGTCCCTACTTTATGAACATCAGACCAATAACAAAAATGCTAACCAACAGCTTTTACATATGACCTTTTACGGGTATTGTAATGCCAATGACAGTGCATATCCGGTACCCATAACTAAGATTTATGACAAAGTAGGACTGCATTCAAAGTATTAGCATCCTCCATAGAGAGATTTCAGTTGTCAACTCTTGACTTTTCTCATGATCACAGGAAAGTAGGGTCCAAAAGGATTAGGAGTGAAATAGAGAAATGGTAGAGAATAATGAAAGTGAAGACAAGTGAGCAAATGAGACTGATGTATGTGCAATCAGAAGGCTGTAGCAAGGATGAAATTGCAATTAGGTTTAGATAAAGAAGTGATTTGTTGTAATTAAGAATGTGGAGTTGGCCTGGCCTCGTGTCTTTTATAGACAGGAGGCGGAGGGCTCGGCAGGCAGACAAACAACCCACACAGTGACTACTGTTTCTTCCTATCCACACACACGTACACACAGCCTCCTCCGTTCTGCCATTGATTTCTTGCCTTGGCTGAGGACTTACAGCCTGCTGGCACTTCAAAACCTGAGAGATAGAATAGAGAGAAAGATGGATGGAAAGAGGGGAAGAAAGTGAAAGAACAGGCAGTGGTGACATCTTTAGGGTGGGTCTGTGGCAATAGACGGATTTAAGGTGGTCTAATTAATCTGTGGCAGTTTGAAAACAACACATTGTCCACACATTAATCTTGGTTTGCTGGAGGGCTAACTGTCAAGTCTTTATCTCGTTTTTGGCCTGGTTAAGAATGGAAATATTAGCTTCAGGTCACATTTTAAGGCTGTTTCAGGAATAATTCAGGAATAAAAATGTCAGATAATATGAAAAACCTTTTTTTTTTAGTGGAGGACATGGGAATGATTTGTGTTTTGAGCTTCATATCGATTCTGTTGATAATATCTCAGAAATGAGACAAATTGCGATAGTGATTTAACGTGGCCGGTCATATCACTGTGAATCATAGGCTGTACTATTTATAATTAAAAATCATCTTGTTTGTTAGGCAAGCTTTAGAGTGGTTTGTTAAGAGAATTGTTTGGGTGCTGTAGGTACAGGCTTCTGTCCTACCCCACAGTCTATTTCATTGCTTCAGTGTGAGACGCAGAGGTACAGTCGACAACGCCCCGTTTCTTCTTCTCTTATTTAGTATATGCGGATTTGCATGCCGGTATCAATTTGTGTGTCTGTTTTGTTGTCTTGTGTTTTCATGTGTATGTGTCTGTGAGTACTTGGCTGTGTTTCTAAGTGCGTTTTGGCTGCCTGCTTTGTGTGCTGCTCCTGCTGTGACAGATGGAGAGCAGCCCACGCCCAGATTAACAGACCCACATTAATGAAATCAGGGTTCTGCTTGGTGTATAATTCTCCTGCTTCCTCTCCTTTCTCCTGTCTTTGTCTTCTGTGTCCCTCTATTTTCACAGCTCAGTCACTAAACCAATAGCTCATAGGGATTCAGAGAGCTGTGGAGAACTGCAACAAGGGTGATGGGAGGGAGATGGGTGGGTTGGAAAGCGAAGGGTTGAAAATGAAAACCATAACAGACAATAATGGATAAATTGGATAAGAAGGTAGAATCAGAATGACTGAGAGAAAGAGAGAAAGAAATGTGGGGCTGTTGTTGCTGGGGAGCGGTTTGGCTAGAGAGGGAGAGAGAGATAGAGTGCTTCTAGCATTATTCTCCATCACCATAAGCACTGTCACCATGACTCCTTCCAATGTCCTACTGCTTCACTGGAGGATGTAGTTTCCATAGCAACCATTCATGGCCACTAATATTGGCAGGAGAGGGAGGAAGGTGAGGAAAGCTGTTATATAGAGGGGGTTGCAAACATATGGTGAGGGACAAAAGATAATCAAGGAGGGAGAGGACACTGGGAGCAAAGAAAAGAGCACCCTGTAGCATCAGGTGAAGGACAGTGGGAAGTGAAATGCACCTCCATGAACAAAAGGCACTGATAGAGTTAAAGGAGGAAGGGATATGTTTGGGTAGTGAGAGTTGGAGTGAGGAGAGTGACCTACATTCATTGGGGCGGTGGTGTACTGCAGAGGTGGATGCAGGTTTAGTGTTTTCTGTATCATGCTAGGTCTTACATGCAAATGGAAACATCCCATATACACAGGGGAACAGAAAAAGGCTTTCGAGTTAACAGTAATCAACTGCAGCGGGCACAAAAACATTAAAATTAATTCATGGGTGAAGGGAAAAGGACGAATGAGGGGGAGACAGTTTAGAAAGACAAGATGCTGCATTATGCTCATTCAGTGCCTCTTCCCCTAATCCTATAATTGCTCTCCACTATTTAGGACCATAAAATCATCAACTTTGTTAGTCAGCCTCATTTGACAGGAAAGGTGAATTTGGATAAGTGGTAGGTAAAGATGATTTAAACAGACAAATGCTCAAATTCAAGGCTGCATGTTATACTTTCTGGCTGCAGTTTTTTGGTTAAGGGAGTGGTTCTCAGACTGTGGGGTAAGCCCCACAATAACAGGTAGGCAACCGTGGAAAAATATGGAGTGAAACTAAGTTGATTTAATATGGTTTATGTATGAAAAACAAGCAGTTTGCTGATTGTATTGTGCTGTTTGTAAAATTAGGCTTGGATCCTTTTTTTCTAATAATTTTGGACCAAAAAAAAATATTAATGAATATTGGGCTTGGGAGAGGGGAACTGAATTTTCTTCAGCTTCCGAATGGCAACATGCCATAACACTATAAGAACAACTGCTTTAAGGTGTATCTAATGTGCTTTTTTTTTTTTGTCATATTAAAGGTAAGGTAGAACAGTCTAGAAGCTATGTGGGACTGTTTCTGAATTTCTCCTCACCATCTGCCTCCTATTCCCAGCTCAGATATTTGCTTTCCTTTATTGTCAATCTGTTTTTTTGTTCCATTCTGTGCTCTCTGAGTCTTTAAATATCTTGCCAGTTTTCTTATTTTTCTTTCTCTCTGGAGAGTAAATCAATCTCCACTTACTTTTATTTTTGTTAGAGCACCTGCAGATACTAACAGACTGTATATACATAGATCACAACTCAAACTTCCACACATACACCAATATTTATTGTTATTTTATATTAAATTTAAGTTCACTGCCACTGTCACTAGGGACTGCTTGTGTCCACCATCTGCCACATGATCTAGCTGGGAGCAAACAGCAAGGTACTCAATCTGGCATGAAACCCAAACAGGCACACACACACACACACACGTGCGTGCATACTGTATGTTAAGGCATAATTGTTTTTGAATACCTGCAACCACCCACATCATCACCATCAGCTATGTGTTTATTTCATTTACTGTCAGTAGATTATGGAATATATGGTGATTTATTCTAGTACACAAATTTGTTTGTTTATCACCACAAATGCAATGAAAACACAGACACTTGGATAGGAATTCGATTTTTTTAAGTAGATGGCATCATCACATTTTGTTTTTTATCAAAATGTACACACACTCACTCACACTAACAGAAAAGGGTGCTATTTTGGAAAAGGGTGTGGTCCCACTGCAGTATAGTGAAAAAAAAAAACAAAATACACCTTGAGGATCTTTTAATCCATTTTTTCTCTGCTCCCTCCCTCCGTTTTGATGGTGAGCTTTTCATATCTGCATCCTTGCACATTCTGGCTCCCTTTTCTTCCTCCTCCTTTTGCTTCTCAGCTCGTTATGTAACGCTGCACTGCGCTCCACTGCGCTTCTGCCCGACTGGCCGATGGTAGGCCAGGACAAGCGGATGAATAAAGTAGATGTGGCAAAATGGAGCTGGGGTGATTTGAGTGGCTGTGAAAACCTTTGGCTGCACAGGGGAGCAAAGGGACATTTGCATGCAGAGATGTTGGACTGAAGACTCCAGAGATCAAACTCAGGAGAGCATAGACAAAAAACCCAGACCTGTAATTCAAAATTATTCATGACAGTGGCTTGTGTCTTTCTAGCATTGCAAAGGTAGAAGGTTTACAGAGAGGGGGAACAGTCATCACTACTAAACACATAAACATCCTCAGCTATAATGTGCCTGGTAGTTATCAGTGATGGACAAGCTGTTTAATATCCAGTCACATTAATGTTACCATAAACACTGATAGGCTTGATTAAGACTCTTGTCAATAACTGGAGGGACAGCAGTTGAATGACTGAATTTTCATGCTACATTAGATGAAAGGTCAGGGGAAGTGAAAGCTAGAAAGAGGGTGGGGAGTTTTACTCTGCATAAGCCATCAACAAATTAAGATAGATGCAATAATGTTGAGATCAGTGTTGAGTGAGGTGAGTCTGTCACCATCATGAAGGGAGAGACACAAAAAAGAGGGAATGAGTAAAAGCAGCTGAAGAGACATATAAGAGGATGCATCAAAGTGCTAAATCTAGAAGTGACAGATGTACAGCTTCCCTCTCAGGTCAAATTCACATCACTGTTCATCAGTGTAGTAACATCAAAATGACATATGCTGTTGAATGTGTTGAAAATTACAACATGAGCCTTCTAGAGTTGTGGTTCTGTTATGATATTACCTTCTCAGTTGCACCAGAGTTGATCGCATCCAGACTATAGTCTCCCATGATCCTGCGTCCTTATAATCCTGCATAAGACAGTGTCCTTTTTATGAGAGTCACTCTGCCCTGGCTTACTCTTTCCCATCTGTCTGCTCCCAGCATGACTCATCACTCTCCAGGGTGTTGTTCCGTTTATGAATGTAACTTTGCATGGAGGCACTGCTGTCTCATCAAGTTCACACATTGAATTAGACAGGTAATTTCTTAGAGGCAAGAGAGTGGACACTTCAGAGCAAAGCTTTGCCAGTACTTCAGTATTATGCATTTTCATTTAGTGTTTCAGTGTTCCTTTTCTTCTGTTTCTGCTCTACTTTTGCGATTATAAAATCGGTCTCATGTTTCTTCTGGGATGAGGGCTTATCCACTGGAGAAAGACTCTCATCTTGTAAATGAATGTGACTTTTTCTGTCACTGTGTCTACATTTAGAGAAAGCCTGCCTGCCCTGATCCTCTCAGTCTCTTTGTCAAGTTCTGTCTTCTCTCTGTAGCTCTTAACAGCTGTGCTGTCACAGTCAGTGAAAGCATGAGAGATTTTTGGGATATGGCAATGTAGCATAATGCAAATACATGACCCACTTTATATTTGTATTGTGGTTATGGTTAAATATATCCAAGGGGAATTGAATATATTGATTACATTTAAAACTACAGGGCTGAAGCCAACAGTTATTTTCCATTTTTTAATAATCTCCTTGGTGATGATTTTCTCAGTGTATTGCTTAGATAATAAAAAGGAAAAAGGAGTGGAGAAACACCCATCACTGTTTCCTAAAGCCCAACCAACTGTCCAAAACACAGATATTCAGGGTAAAATGTTATAAAGTGCAAATGAATGTGCAAATGTTTACATCGGAGAGGCTAAAACCTTAAAATTCTTCTTATCAGTAGTTGCCTTGTAATTTATCTATATCATCATTTAATCATTTCAGGTATAATTCATACTCTGAAAACTCTTCATTGACTTTATGTACATGTGTTTTAGTTCCCATTGAAAAATAAAATTAAGAAAATGCTATTTTCTGCTTCTACTTGGGTAGTTTCCCTACAGAAGGATGAGCTTTAGAGCAGTGCGTGCCTCTATGATTAGGACTGAATGCCAAGCAGGTCACGATATGTTTCCTGTGGATTTGCTCCATAAATCCTTCACTGAGCACATCTCGCTGATAGCTGGTAATTGCAAATTGTAAAGTATAAAGGGTAGAACAAGTAAAAAGAGTGACCAAGATATGAAATATAAATTAAACAGGAGATAAGAATTTGTTGGAATTTGTTTTTATCATTCATCAACTTGACAATTTATAAACATGCAATGCAGTTCAAGCACAAACATATTAACTTTATATGCGACTCTTGTTCTGTTTTTGTGATGTGTTGGAGAATTTAGGTGTATCACTCTATGGCCTCTTTAATTGCTACCTGACTTTTCACCCAGGTCATCCTAATTTATTGAAACATGTCCCCTCTGCCTTTTCTTACATCTGATATTACATTCATAGGATAGTCAGAATTATTTTTTTATTTCTGAGGTTCTGTTTTAACTATACAAGCATACCAACATGAAGAAAGTAATCAGGGGTAGCAAGTTTTATTTAATTTATTTGAAAGTTTTCTGTGACACTAGCTTAGTATTCAGTTTTCAGCAGTAGACTGATGTTACACCTGAAACAGACATGTTTCTGAGAAGTCTACTCTCAGCTTCATGTCTAAGACACATTTTCCACCAAAATACCAACAAATTTCTTTCACTGCCTCAGTTGAATGAACCTCCCACCTGTTGCACATCTCCTCCGACATTCTGTGTTTGGCACTAAAATGCCACAAAGCAAATTTAAAGGTCAGGAAATTACCAAACAGCGCTGGCTGTAATGGTTGTGGAACTACCACGAAAATAGGGCCATTCATGTTCAAATTTAGGCTAACATTTGACTTGAAGTAAACTAAAGCTGAACGTAAGACATAGTGTGTAATGTGAAAGCTCAGTGGGTAATAAAAGAGTAAGATAATTTTGGAAGCTAGTATTCTTTACTCTGGATACTGCATGAGGTCAGGCTTCTTTTCCCAGACTCTGTTACTTCTGGTTGGATGGAGCCGTGTTCAGTTAATCTACCCTTTGGAAAGAACTCAGAAAAGGAGTCAGTGAAATATAAGGAATATGAGAGGCAAGTGTGGCAAATAGGTCATTTCTGTGAAGAAAGAACCAAAGTGACTGTGCTTCATGTTGTTATATTCTATGCAATGACACAGTGCCACACAACTGAGTAAGGATGTGATCACGCATTGGAGCATGGTCAGGTTGGTTGTCCAGGCCTTTCTAAATACAGCTGTCAGTGACTAAACAATGGTGTGTTAGGTCTGTGTCCACAGTGATGTGTCCTTGCCAGCAAGGACTTATTTATATACATGTTACCATTTGTTTAAAGTGTTATTTATTCCTGCATACATATCTGTCCACTAGCAGATTTGTGTATAACTCAACAGCTTTATGCAGCAGCTATTAGATTATCTAATAAAAGTAAAATGTTTCTCTGAGGTAAATTCCTCTCCCAGCTTCTCTTTAAGACCTTTCTCAGCTTTTAACATAATAATTAAAGTTTTATATTAGCTTTGACCAGGAAGGAGCTTTTGATTTATTGCCCACTTAGCAGTCTCTTCCTTAAAACCTCCCACTAAGTTTGACCACTTCCCACCTTTTATATCATGTCATGTCTGTTCTTGCCACTAATTACCGACTGATCAGATTTTTACATGGACTGCTTTGGAGATCAGTGAATTTTAATTGCATTTGAATTTTTAACCTAGTAAATCTAATTTATGTATATGAACATGCACAGCAGATTTGCCCTGTGCTTTTCATTTAATTTGCAGCAGCAGATTATACAGTGAACCACTGAGATTGCCTCTTACAGGCATGCTCTATAAGCTCAAAGGCTGATTTTATCTGACATTGAAAAGAAATCAAAAATGTACTGATACAGCATAGAAAAATATGTGAAATAGTCATAAATATAAAACTGATGATGTGAAAAAGTTCAAAGAACCTGCAATGATGCACAGAGTTATTATGAAATATAGAAGCCACCATTATGTACCATGACTGTTTTATTGCAGAAGCATCTCAGTAAACTTACAGTATACATGCAAACTGCTGCCACTGGGTCATTTCAAGAAAAAACACATTTATACCAAATTATAACCCATCTTTCATCTCTGTTTTTCTTTCAGATGGTGAGGGAGGAGAGGTTTCACCACCAATGGGTGCTGGCGTAGACAGCAACAGCTGGCACTTTCGCTATGGCCCGGGTGGTCCCGGTGCACCTCCACAGCACCTAAAGCCTGGTGAGGTTCCCCCAGAAGCCTTCATTATCCCCGGCTCCCCCGCCATAATATCCATCAGACAGAACCAGGGAGGAGAGGACGACAAGAGTGATTTCATCACGTTTGGAAAGAAAGAGGAGGCCAAGAAGAAAAAGAAGAAAAAGAAGGAAAAGAAAGACAAGAAGGATAAAGGAAAGGATGATGGAGATGAGTAGGGGAGCAGAAAATTAAAACCACAAAGTGGAAAAGGGTGTTGCTAAAACAGAGGTACCAACCAAAGTCCACTGGGAAAGAATAAATTGTCAAAACTATTCAAGATTGTTACTAATTTCATATCATAACCCTAATATTGATTAGAAAATCTCTCTCTGTCTTGAACTTGGCCTTTCCAAGATTTATTTTACCTTCAGTTCCCTCACTGCAGTAAATTACTGATCTTGCCTTGATTGAGTAAATAATAATACAATACACAATAAAATGATGAGTTTTTCCCACACCCCTATGTGCCTATACACCCTGAGTCAACTCATGACATACTTTCAACTCCTTTAACCCACTGGGCACATTGGCACCTCTGTCTTACCCCACCCAAGCTACAGTGTATAAACCATTTTCTCTCACAGGAGACAAAATACTTGTACGAGAACAACTAAAAGCTGTGCCAGCCAAGGAAAAGAAGAAACACAAAAAAGACTGAGACAGATGTATGCAGTCTGGAGCTGGACACACTCTACTTGTAAATATCACTAAGGCTAACAAGAAACTGCTGCAGATTCCTCTGGTAATTACCAACAGTGTTTCCTGAGATCTAAATGAAAACACATGCACATACGCATGCTCACACATTGAAACATGCAAACACAAACTTACTTGCCATGACAAAGTGGACACAGAAAGCACTTGACACTAAGAGAGAGGGAAAGAAAAACAGCTGGCATAAAAGAAACATGCTTAAAACCAGACACTGCAAGCTTTTTGCCCTGCACAGTTGCCTATGAGGTGCACACCAACTCTCTCAGGATGGATGCAGCATGCTTTGCAATCACTCTGTATTTGCTCACTGCATTGAAAGAACACATCTCCTGCCAGAACCCCAACTGAGGAATGCAGAGAACACTGGAAAGATGGAGAGAAGACACCTCACCTTCTCCTGAGAATCACCGAGGGGAGAGTCCAGCTGAGCTGGTATATGACTCTACGTTGAGTCAGTGGACTCTGATGAAACCTTAGAGTTTATCAGGAGAGTCTTTGATAACACCGTCTTTTTCCCCTTCTGCAGCAAAAGCCTAATGCTTTCTGCTTTGAATGTTTGGTAGCAACCAGTCCTTACCCAATACCTTGAGTTTACAAATGCTCACCTGCTTGTACTTGCCCCATGCTGCCAGGAGCCATCTTCTCCTGCCCAAACCGCCTTTTTTTGTGACAATGAAGTTTGTGAACATGTTATATTTTCATTCATTTTCTGAAGAGATTCATTATAACATACTCAGTTTTTTTTTCTTCTTCATAGCTTTAAATGCTTTTTGCTTGACATGCCCATTACCATTTACCCTCAAACACTGACCCTAACCCCCACTCTGACTCTCTACCCAGGATCAGTCCTGGGAGTGGCCTGTTCTGAACATTGTGGTGTGCTGCTGAGAACAGCATGGAGTAATGTGGATGAGGCCTGGGGAAACCCAGTTGGGTGGGAGGGGTCTATGCCCTGAACTCTTGTCAGATGTTTCTTAAGTGCAAAACGGTTCAGCGCTTTTAACTTGTGAATAATACAGTATGCGGTTCATTTCCTATTTGTAGCCACTGTTGAGAGGGGACCAGGTGGGATGAGGCCAATTACAGGGACCCTGGAAGACTGGGATCGAGTGAGGAGACAGGGGCCGTGGGCTGGCCCTCCTTCTCCATGTACAAGAGAAGTTCTCCAGCTTGATTGTTTAGGATCGTTGAGTTACACATTAGCTTTTATGTACGCTGTAAATGTAGCGTAGACTAGATTGTCTCTACATTAGCAATTGAAACTTGATAAGAATATGGGCATCTGAGGATTCCCATCCCAGAGCTATATCCCACCAATCCTCTCTCAGGAGGTTTTGAAAAAGGGGCACAACACATGCCTCAAGGCCTGCTTCTGTTGGTTCCTCTCCCCTGCCTGTAACTTGTTGCCACGTCCCCAGAGTTTTGCGGCTCAGTATGACGTCACTCCATTAAGTGGCTGCTGCATGTACTGCTCTAAGGAAACACATACTATATAGAGAAATATATATATAAATAGATAGATGGCTATGATTTTATTCTTTTGTATTATCATTTTTCTTCATTACTCGCACAGGAGATATTTGTATGTACTTCTGTCTCTGCCAAACATCTATGTACTAAAATCTTCACGCTCCACAGATGTTGTATGGCATCCACTAAACCTCTTTAGATATTTGTAAATGCTATAGTGTGATACCTTTCAACGCAAGTTTATTATTTTTCTTTTACCAACAATGATTTTGTTTTGAGAACAAAGCAAGAAAAAAAAAAAAAAATTTTTTTTGGTTTTTTTTAAATATATATTAAAAAAAAAAAAATAAAGAAAAAAAAATAAAA
>VUQI01003723.1:0-10073 GCA_015106735.1 Paratilapia polleni | reverse complement strand
GGGAAAAGCAAAAAAAAAAAAAAAAAAAAAGGGAATGGAGAATGTGCCTCTGCAGACAGAGCCAGAGAAACACAGAGCAAGAGAAAGAGAAAGAAAGAGCAGTGAGCGTGTCTGACATTTCTAGCGCTGGTATTTTGCTGTATGAGACCTAGAGGGAGTGGAATCGAAGAACCATCCCCCACCCTTGTATTCCTCCATGCAGCCACATATCTATCTCCCATATTTGTTTGGGGCATCTATGCAATGACTTGTTTGAACCAATAAAGCATGCAGGGGGTGAGGGCTTGTCATAGAGTGGCTCAGAAACACAAGGCAAGTAAGTAAGAGAGAGAGAGAGATGGAATAGCAGCACAAGAGACAGCACAAGTGATGGAAGGACAATTTCAAGGGCTAAGGGCTTGTCATGATGAAGCACACATCTTGTGTCGCTACAGGGGGCAGTAAGAGGGCTATAAAATTTACATGTCTGCCACTTGAATATTGTGTGGGACACTGTGTTTCTACAACATGACTTCTAACACTAAAGGCACTGTAACACAGTGTTTTAATATGAAAGTGGTCATGTCTTTCTATTTCCATTGGGAGAATACTGCAGTTATACAGTGCCTCTATACTTTTTAGAATATATCTTTTTGTTCTTTGATTACTATGATTTGTATTATTATTCTTGTACTGTTGCTCAAGGAATGTGTTAAAGATCAATTACAAAAACAATCAAGGACATGGAGAAGCTCAGATCCTGACTCTTCTGTATGGGCAATGCTTCAGCAACATTACATCCAACACTTCCTAACTTTTTGTTGAAAATCCAGGGGTGGAAAGCCTGTCTGGAGCACTGGGATTTGTTTTGACTTGCCATAGTCAATCAACTTGACCAGCAACAATAAAGGAAGCAAACCTCTCAGAATCCATGAATCAGGCACAACTCTTTCACTCATGCTGCAATGTCTGTAGCGCAAGGGTGCCTGTGCTGCATTTGCACACAGATGCACTTCTCTCTGCACCTGCTGCAGCAAAATAAATAGCCAGAAGAAAAGAAAAGGTGATGGAGAGATGGAGAGAATAAAAAAAAGAGATGCTGCTGATTCCCAATCAGGGACCAGGTCAGCCAAAAACACTAGCTACAACACACACAAACTGCCTAATTACATTGGTGTAGTTTATGTTCAGCTTTATTTGAATTTAAGTGTATAAGGTTTTTTGATACTTTGACATAATTGAAAAAGTACATGCTGGCTAAGGCACATAGCATTAGCCAACAAAAATTAGTAGTATCTTATGGTTTAAGTGAACAGAGTAGATTTGGGTGGATTCTAATTCCCAGCCTCATTTGTTCAGTCCATCTCTGGTCAAATCTTTCAAACTTCACATCCCAATGGACAAACATGGACTTGTAACATATATTTTGTTTTTAGTTTGAGACAACAAACCTAAGATTCCCCTTATAAAAGCAGACAGATTGTACCATAGAAACTGTAGCTAACTTTATGATCCCTCTGTTTAATTTAATTTTTTTCTTCTGTGTGGCCTATCCATCAGTTACTACAGTGTTAGTAACTGTACTGATGCATCTACATCTCCCTCAGGCCATTTAAATCATTCGTGAAGACAGGACAACAAATACTGTACAACAAGGGTTTCAGGTTACAGTTTAGATTGAATGTATAACTGCACATCAGGAAATATTAGTCACAGTGAGCCTCTTCAAAATAAAACCAGCTAACAGGGGGGGAAAAAGCTGTTAAAAGTAATGTTTTAATCAAGTGCGTGGTCATCAATATAATTCATGAATTCATGCTTTCTCATCGCCAGTGTGTAGTCAGCTTGTTTAGTTGATGCTTAAATGTCTGACTCTATGATCTCAGCAAAATGCTGACAGTGATCAATGGGTCCAACATGAAATCGCCCTAGCTTATAAACCTTTGTCACCCTTCTTTCTCTTCATTTTTACCCTCCCTTCCCTTTGCCTTTATATATGTTGTATCAGCACAGTAAATATGCTGGTGGCAACTGGAAGTTTAAAGGTCATATGCAGTCCTTGCAGAGAAAGGGGGCTGAGGGCTAAATGCCATTCTCAGTCTGGGCAGTGTGCATGGCCAGAGGGGAGGTCACAAGGTCTGATGAAAACAAATCCATCACTTCGCTGTCCAGGCAACAGGCCACAGAACTGAAAGGCTAAAGGGGCGCAGGAGAGCCTTAGGTTACAGAGGCAGACAGAGGGATGGATGGGAATGAAAGGGGTTTGTGTGTGTTTGTGTTGTGATGGGATAATAAGCAAGGCTGAGCCAGCAGGTTAATGATGGTAGTAGGATGCTGAATATCACAGCCTCTTCTGCTTAGGATCTTAAAACTCTAAATTTTTAAAAAATATATACATTTTACATTTACTTGCATAATCATGCTATTTTTTGATACTACTTCATCACTACTTCAGTCGTCAGAGTCATGAGATTACAGTCACTTGTATGCCACGATTCCCTTTTTATTTAATGATCAGTCTTTAAATTTCTAAATTTAATGCAAGCTTAAAAACAATGTCAATTATACAGCACTTGGATAATGAAACTAGACAAAGCTAAGCAAACAGATCTTCTTGAGCATTACACTAAACTGATTTAATTCTTTCCAGTTACAGTAGTTATGACTGGTAAACAAAGAGAATTTATACATGTGGACTAACAACACACTACAAGCTGCTTCTCTAAAGCTTGTATAGTAATAGATTGCTGACCTTGCTGGAGGATGCCGGTGAACTTCCTTATAGCCTCATGATCATCAAAGTTTCACAATGTCTTCATTAAAGAATATGACTCATTCAATTTACAACTCTTTCTACCACCTCTCTTGATATTCTTTGCATATTGAAGTAGAAATGCCTTCAGTCCCTTCATATATTAGCTATATTCGCTAATCCTTTCAGAGGGCTATGACGGGGGCTGGAGCCAACCCCAACCGGGAGCCACCCTGGAGAGGTCGCCAGTCAAGAAACATGAAAAAAAGTCCCATTTACATTTACACCCATTTTCTTTGGACTGTGGGGAGGAAGCTGGTGAACCTACAGAAAACCCCCACAAAAACACAAACACAGAAAGGCACCAACTGGCTGACAGGTTTGAACCAAGAAAACAGTGGGTATAAAGTGTGTACACACCCCTGTTAAAATGCCAGGTTTTTGTGATGTTAAAAATGTGAGACCACAATAAATCATTTAAAAAATTTTCCCAGCTTTAATGTGACCTGTAACCTCTACAATTCAATTGAAAACCAAGCAAATCTGTTAGGGAAAAAAAATAAAAATAAAACACATATAATAATCTGGTTGCATAAGTGTGCACACCCTTAAACTAATACTTTGTTGAAGCACCTTTTGATTTAATCACAGCATTCAGTCTTCTTGGGTGCACACCTGCCATCAATTAAAGAAACTCTAATTAAACCCAAATAAAGTTCAGTAGTCCTCGTAGGATTTTCCTGATATTTACTCAGTTGCCTGCAACAGCAAACAAACCATCAAAGGGATCTCATTGCTGAAAAGTATCAGTCAGGAGAAGGGTACAAAAGATTTCCACAGCACTGGATATACCATGGAACACAGTGAAGACAGTCATCAAAAAGTGGAGAAAATATGGGACAACAGTGACATTCCAAAGAACTGGACCCCCCACCCCCAAAACAAAAATTGATGAAAAGACAAGATGAAAACTGGTTAGGGAGGCTGCCAAGAGACCTACAGGAACAGTGAAGGAGCTGCAGGAATTTCTGGCAAGTACTGGTTGTGTACTACATGTGACAACAATCTCCCATATTCTCCATATGTCTGGGCCATGGGGCAGGGTTGCAAGACGGAAACCTTTCTGACAACGAAAAACATCCAAGCTTGGCTACAATTTGCAATAAAATACATCAAGTCTCCCAAAAGTATGTGGGAAAATGTGTTATGGTCTGATGAGACCAATGTTGAACTTTCTGGCCTCAATTCCAAAAGGTATGTTTGGTGCAAAAACAACACTTTGCATCATCAAAAGAACACCATACCACAGTGAAGCATGGTGGTGGCAGTATAATGTGTTGGGGTTGCTTTTTTTCAGCTGGAACTCAGGCTTTAGTCAAGGTGTAGGGAATTATGAACAGTTACAAATACTAGTCACTTTTGGCCCAAAACCTTCAGGCGTCTGCTAGAAAGCTGAAAATAAAGAGGAATTTCAGCTTTCAATACGACAAGGACCCCAAGCATACATCTAAATCAACAAAAGAATGGCTTCACCGGAAGAAAATTAAAGTTTTGGAATGGCCCAACCAGAGCCCAGATCTAAATCGAATAGAAAATCTGTGGGGTGACCTGAAGAGGGCTGTGCACAAGAGGTGCCCCCACAATTTGACAGATTTGGAGCACTTTTGCAAGGAAAAGTGGGCAAATATTACCAAGTCAAGATGTGTCATGCTCATAGACTCCTACCCAGGAAGACTGAATGCTGTGATTAAATCAAAAGGTGCTTCAACAAAGTATTAGTTTAAGGGTGTGCACAATTATGCATATTTTCTTCTTTTTTTTTCACTAACAGGGAATTCAATTGTTTTTCAGTTGACTTGTACAGGTTATAGGTCACATTAAAGGTGGGAAAAGTTTGGAAGTGATTTATTGTGTTTTTTTTTAACATCACAAAAACCTGGCATTTTAACAGGGGTATGTACACTTTTTGTATCCACTGTATCTAGGATTATAATGTTTGTTAGTTGATGTATTTTCATATTTCATGTTAAAATACTGTGCATCCTGTGATTTTATATCAGTATTCAATGTAAGGATGACCAGGCCAGATTCAATTTTTCTTCACAAATCATGATGCATTTTATTCTGTTTCAAATTTTAGAATAACAACACACATAATCCAATCTTGGTTGCAAGCCTACGCCTTCACTTTCAAAGCAGGTAACACCTGCTATCAAAAATACTTAGTCACTCTTAGGGGAAAACAGCTTCATTCTGATATCTGATTGGACAAGAGTGCTGACGCCATCAAGTCTAAGAAGTTTAGCCAGACAGTGTAATTGCTAATCGTTCAAGCTTGAGACACATCTAACAAGGCGTGCTGGACCCCCTTGCCTTGACTACATGCCATTCATTGGGACCAGAATAATGTACATCACGCTTCTAATGGGCTAATGGGGTGATTGTGGAAAAGATTGGAAAACAGTCTCCACTCTGACTGCAGCATTTAAAGGTAAACCCAGAGAAACGTATGTGGTGATTACAAAAAAGAAGACAAAAAAAGAAAAATACGTAACTGGGTAGGAGAAAATATAAGAAAATAATAGTGGGAAAACAGTGGGAGCCAGATGAAGTGAAGAGATCAAAAGATTAAGAAGGTGAAAAGAAAGTGAGATGTGCAGCAGTATTAGAGACAGTAGGGTAGTAGTAAGAAAGTGAGAGGGATAAGGAAAGAAAGGGAAAGAGATAGAAAGCTGGACAGTAATTATAAAGATAGAAAACGAAGGAGGCAGACAGAGAAGAAGAAAGATAGTGAAAGGAACCAAGATATGGTGTTGGGGAAGAGAGAAATTGTTAAAGCACTAAGAGGTTGAGCGGAAAAGCAATTTGGAGCTCTAATCAGATTGCTATTGAATGTGCAGGAATTAGACTTTGCCCCAAAGCTGTCTTGGCTATGACCAGACACACTTAGAATCCAACACCAAGTACAGTTGGACTGTTGTCAACCAGACAACACGGTAGCTAAGAACGCCCCAGAAACCAGGCACGTGTGTGTGTGTGTGTGTGTCTGTGTGTGTGTCTGTGTGTGCGCTTGCATGCTTGGCAATATGTTTTGTATTTCTGTGTGTGTTGTAAGATGAGAATGCAGTTTAGTAGATTAGTGAATTATATAAATGAGTTTAGCGCATTTGTATTGCTTGTGGTGAAATAGAGATGCAAGCTTTTCAGAACAATGTTCTTATATTTGCAGCAAGATCTACATGGAATTCAATCTATCCCTATCTCAGTGTTATTAATATTGCAAAAAGAAATAAAAGAAAGCAATAAATGTGAGCAAATATGTTGCCGTTAAGCTCACGTGGCACTTGGAACACTAGATATAAACATTTCAAAGAAAGTAAACTGACTTCATTTTCCTGGGTCCTCTACTGTATTTCCAACAACCACACAATTTCTAGGCTGACAGCCCTTCTTATCATGTCCTATCTGTCTGACCCTCAGTCCAGGACAGGCCGCTTAGCAAAGGGAATTTTTTTTCCAACACAATTCGCTGTCAGGCCAAATTGGTGCAGTGGTCTGAACTTGAGCATCATGGCTGATGGAGAAGGAGAAGGAGTATAATGAGGAAAGCAACACAGATTAAAAGGTGAAGAAAGATAAACAAAGAGGATGATGGGATAATAGAAAGCTAGACAAGGGATTTTTTTTTTTACTTGGGGTATTTAAGGACATACAAACATAAAGAGAAAAATGGCCAAAGAATAGGAGTGGCAGTGGAGAGGAAAGGCAGATGGAGAGATGAGAAGCAAAAAAAAAAAGATAATAGGGAAAGTTAACAGAAGTGTGAACACAAATGCTAAATAGCCACAAGTGATTTTTTTCAGCTTTGTTGATTCTTATTAGCAGGCTCAACTCTTTAGTCCTGAGTCACTGAGGACTATTGGAGATGCTACCTCTCGGCTATTCTACTTTCTTTCCACAGTGCTACTGATAAAGTGACATTCTTTCATGCTATTGTGCTTGTGTGTATAGGTGTGTGTCTGTGTGTGATCGTGTGTGTGTGTGGGTGGGTGTGTGCATGCGGAGGAGTTGATGGTGTGGAATGAAGAGGCGGCATGCCATTCCTCAGCATGTGAGTGAATGTGGAAACAAAAATACATCCAACTGATGAGATACAGTACATTCTGCCTCCCTCCTCTCCTCTCTCTTTCTCTGTTTTTCCCATCCTCTCTTTCTCTGTGGTCTCTTTCTCCTCCATAACTTCTTTTATCTGTGTGTAACCTGACTACTTTGATGTGCATGAGACTTTGAGAAGAAAAAAAAATACTTCAGCTCCTTCCAAAGGCCCCAAACAGGGGAAGAAACGTTTGAAGAGAGAAGGCAAACTTGCCTAATGGTGTGTGGGTGGGTGGAAAGCACAGATCCTGACTATAAAAGCTAAATGATTTTTATTCTATAATATAAACAAAATGAAATCCATGACATAATTGTACTGCTCATCGGAACTTTACATTTTTATAACTGAGGTTCAGAATGTTTAAATGTAACTGCAAATGCCTCATAGTGTACAATATGTGCATATGTTCCTATACTCCCCATCACCACCACATGCTCAGATACCATATCTTCTGACACACCAAGACACAGAAAGAGGCACCAGATTCGTAAGAGCATTTGAATGTTTCCCACCACAGCAAGAGACTGTTTGAATATTTCAGCACCATGTAGAAAAACAGAGAGAGATAAATGAGCTGTGCCCCAGTTCCAAAGTAATTTCAGATAGTTCAGATAGGTTCGATACCACTGAACATAACCCACTTCCCAGAAGACTCCAATGAATGGCATTTTAAGATCTGAATAAGGGTAACACGAAGCTTACTTCACCAAATGTGGTGCCATATTTAATGGAAAAAAAAGGTGGTAACTTCTTTAAGACCTTTCCCATTACAGCAAGTTTCTAAAAGTCTTATCACAGATGTGCTTAATTCTTTATGTGGTGGCATGTCTGTGCCAGTGACATGTCAGATAATTGTCTGTGAGAAAGAGATTGAAAACTAATTACACAGTGCAACGCAATCAAATGCATAATTAATTCTAATTTATTTTCACAACCACCACAGAGGCAATAAGAAATTCTGTAATGGAAACCAGGACTTCAGTTTTTACATCCAGAATAGGTCATTAGTAATTTGACGTGTATTACGTTTCACAGTCACTTACAGGGCTTAATTCCATAGTCAGTGTCTCATTTCAAATCGAGCAAAAACCCAACACAATAAAAATGTGTCAGTGTACTTAAAACATGTGCTTTCCTGTTATCAGTAATGACTATATTTATATTCAGATTCCATCACAGCACTCAATGTTATTGATCAGTGCTGCCTTTATCAAAGCTTCTGTTTTGTTGTTCTCTGCTATAGACAGTGCATATTTAGGTCCCGCACCTGAGGGGAAAAAAAATATGTGCGGCTCTCCATTGACTTTGTATAGTATGAAGGTGCCTGCTTTTCATTTCTGTCTGTAAGCAAAACTTACCGAAAAAAAGAAAAAATGGTGTGTGGTGGGATGCACTACCAACAGGGTAAAGAACCCAGAGATTCTTTAAGTGGACACAAGCAGTGAGACATGAGGCATCAACAGGGAGAAGAGAAAAACTGTGGGGTCCTTCCACTTAGCATGATTACATATGCAAGCATTTTGTCACTGAGAAATAAAATATCATGCAAGCATTTTGTCACTGAGAAATAAAATATCCAAATGTTAGTTTAAGGTTACAATATTTCTGTAAATTAAGATAAAATATTTGGAGCTTGGATTACAGTGAAAGGATTATTTAGAAAGGTGTGAGTACAGTTATAAAGTTTGCAAGTGGCTTAGCTAACAACACTCGCTTGCAAACACATAGCTAATTTTAGCTTTCTACTCCACTGACATATTTTTATTGTTTAAGCCCTCAGTTGAATATTGTGTGGCACTGTGACTCATAATTAACCAATTAGTAATAGTAACAGCAAGGATCACTCCATCTGAATGCTAGGTCAGGTCTAGGTTGGGTTGCCTCTATATCTTTTATATTCTTCCCAGTTTCTTGTGCAGTCTTCAGATTTGTCCTGCTGATGTACAGAAGAGAGAGGTAGTGACTAGGTTTTATGTTATTCCAGGTCACAGATGCCTATATTCACTGAGCCTTCACCCTCCACGTGAAACACACTGAGGTGTTTGTCCCTCTGGGCAGGGAGTGCAATGTGCATACTGGATTGGCTCATCTTAATATGTCATCATCCTGTCCCCTTTACCTTAGTGGACATCTGTTTTGAGGTGGCATGAGAGGGCACTGAAGTGTCACTGATGAATGTGCAGCATAATGTGCATCCCTGTCCATCAACTCTGAACTCTGAACCCTACAAACCCACACTGGTAAATCATCTTGGCAACTTACTCCAGCAACTACCTGTGGGCTGAAAGCGGTTGTAATCCACTGATATTACAAGGACTTGCAACCTGTAACAATGACATGAAGAGCAAAACAGAGACTCGTTAGAGGCTGTTCTCAATATGTCTCATTGTTTCAGTAAAGAAAACTCATCAACAAGGTGTCTATAAAAAGCATAAAACACCAAAGAATACAATAAAGATCTTTGATACATATTAGATCACAACAGAAAAGTAAACACATTGAAGAGACATTGCTAATAGCTAAGTTTCTTTATTCCCCCGTTTCCTTTCTTTTCTTTTTACCACCTGATCTAAAAGCTTTAACATCATTTTAATTTGCCAAATATCGATTCAAGTGACATTGCATCCACCCATCTTCCTCTTGTGTACTATAGATATTTGAATCAATTTGGTAATACATTTACTTTTAAACATACACTATATTGCCAAAAGTATTTGCTCGTCTGCCTTCACACGCATAAGAACTTGAGTGACACCCCATTCTTAATCCATAGGGTTTAATATGATGTCAGCTCACCCTTTGCAGCTATAACAGCTTCAACTCTTCTGGAAAGGCTTTCCACAAGGTTTAGGAGTGTGTTTATGGGAATTTTTGACCATTCTTCCAGAAGCACATTTGTGAGGTCAGACACTGATGTTGGACGAGAAGGCCTGGCTTGCAGTCTCCGCTCTAATTCATCCCAAAGGTGTTGAGGTCAGGACTCTGTGCAGGCCAGTCAAGTTCTTCCACACCAAACTCCCTCATCCATGTCTTTATGGACCTTGCTTTGTGCACTGGTGCGCAGTCATGTTGGAACAGGAAGGGGCCATCCCCAAACTGTTCCCACAAAGTTGGGAGCATGAAATTGTCCAAAATGTCTTGGTATGCTGAAGCATTAAGAGTTCCTTTCACTGGAACTAAGGGGCC
>VUQI01003715.1:9988-33889 GCA_015106735.1 Paratilapia polleni | reverse complement strand
TATCATTTGGTACTTATACACTCATACATGTGTGTGTGTGTGTGTGTGTGTGTGTGTGTTTGGGGGGGGCAGCTAGAGATCAAAGTAAACTGTTAAATAGCACGTTTCATTTTGCATAAGACGCTTACCAACTTCTGCAAGCTCACAGTTAAGGGTTCGTATTTTTCTGCAGCTTATTCAGGTTCAAAGCCAGTGTTATACAGAGATAATATAAACACAGTATAACGTTCATAAGTGTTTATAGTTTCTTAATTTATGACAAGAAATTTAGGACCTTATTTGTAATTAGGATTTCATTAATAATCATGTTAAACCTCTGACACTGAGCGGCATGTTATGTGAAGTCTCAGCTTTGTTCTTTTGCAAACTGATCACGTTACGATAAGAAAGTAAACACAAGGTTGATTTAGGGCATTTACAATGCAGTCAGCTGAAACTACAATGACAAATTGCTACATCATGGGGGAAATAACTATGATGTGATTTGATGAGACAAAGATTATGATGAAGTGAAAGACCCAGTGAACCAGGACATACTCAGTGGCTGTAGGCAACTGTCCTTATGGACAGTTAGAGGAACAAGATGAGGAAAATATGCTCAGCCAATATATTTTTACTGGGCAACACAGTCACGACCACTGATAAAATAAGCACTCAGAAATGGACTCAAAACATGCCACTGTTCACAATCTAGTTCATGCTGTAAAATGTAATGGAACACATTCACTGTATCTGTCCCTTGTGTGGTGAAAGTCCACAAAGAAATCTGGACTCTTGAGCATTCTGAGCCACAAACATAATCAAATGAGTGCTGTGTGAAAGGGGCATGAGAGGCATGCTGTTGATAAGGCTGGTCTCATCTCAGGTTGCATTAATTCCTGCTGCTATAGTAAATGACCCCATTTAATGAGGGGAGCATCCACAAACCATTTGCTTGCCATGTGCTGCTCCACATCATTAACATAAAAATCCAGCAGCACACCCTAGAGTTTAATATGTCCAGGATTCAAAGAATATATTGTCAAATCCACCTCTCTTCCCCAGTGTCCTGATCTGTTTGCTATCTGTATCTTTCTGGCATGGCCGGCATGTAAACAATCTCTCTCCCATGTTGCAGTGATGAAAAGAGCTTCCTGTGGAGATGGCTTTCTTTCCAGCTCTGACATTTCTGTTTGTTCAGAACATTGCTGGTGAAGCTTGAGATGCTGGATTACAGCCTGGTCATGTTTCTATTTCAGATTTAAGCACTTGACCTTTAATAGGAATCTGCTCTGTTTATTTGCTCACAGATGTTTATTTAGGTTGAATACATCTTGATGGCCCACTTTGTTTTTCCTCAGGGTTAGAAAAAGTCTCCTGTGCCTCCAGTCTAGCCACGAGATTAACTTGATTTGGGGTCTTATCAGGATTAAGGAGGTTCAAACAGTTGGGATGAGTCCTATTATTTCTTTGGGATATGCTGCAGGTTGAGTTCTGGGATTTTTTGTTCCAAAAGAGTCACTTTCATCTTAAATGCAGTAATAAGCTATTTTTCTGCAAAGGAAGAAGCAATTGTTTCTTAAAGAATATAATAAAACTTTTGGGTGCAAATTTGACATTTCCAAAATATAGCAATACCAGCAAGAGACAATACTATAATGGGTAAGGAATTTAAGATGAGTGAATCCTGTTTGTCTGTTTGTTGGCTATGAACAAAGTGAAAAGAGAAAAGTTTTATTCTCCATCCAAATTTAGGTTAAAAGTGATTTAAAAGGTTAAAAAGGGCAACAAACTTATTAAACTCAACACAGACCTGTGAAATCTAAAAGCAGACATCAGCTCTTTATGTAATGCGAAAGCAATCTTTCACATTACATATTGAACACGTTCTGTCCCATGCAGAATGTTATGTTGCCTGGTGCATTCATCCTTTAAATTACTGCCATTTTGTGGCTGCAACTTATTGTCTCTGTAAGATAGCCTGACTCCAAGCCACTGGAATCTAGAGTTTCTGTCATTTTCATGAGCGTGTCCAAAAGCTGGAGCTAGGCAAGCTGAGAGGAGCTTTTTTTGGGGTTTTTTTGCACATGTGCATTGTGAATGAACCTGTGCTCTTTGGTAGGAGCTATCAGTTTGCGATTGAATGGGGTCAAGCTGGCAATTATATGCAATCTGTTTGTGATAATACGGTGATGAACTAACTGTGATAAACCGGCAAAAATCACAAATCTATTGCTGTCTACACAAGAAGAAATTCACATTAACTGACATCCAGAGTCCAGTCAGAACCTCACTGATTTGAAGCAGAAATTCAGAAATTCCTCCACAAATAGTGACATGGTTGCTGCAGGACAGCAATTTAACTGCAAAATGACATAGGCCCTCGCTGCAAAATGACCTTGCTTTTATATAGGAATATAACCAGAATACAGCCAGTTAGTAACCAGCTGGCAATCAGTTGATTCCACCTATTGCAAAGAGACAGGTTGCAGACGAGTTGCACTCATCAGTGCAGACTGACTCAGCTTGATTGCAATGTGTTGGCATTCCATTTGCGTTTATAAATTGAATGTGAATTATTTGCAAACCTTTGCCAATCTGCCTGAGAATGACTGCAGTCAGTCTGAGTGGGAGACAGGTTGCCTCCCTGTGCTCCCTGTGCAACCTGTGCTGTTGCCTTGCAACTGAAAGTGGTCACCCAGAGGTTGAGGGTGTTACACACTCAGCCTCTGGGCTACAGTTTGGTTGCTCCAACTACAATCTGCAATCCCCGGGCACCCAAGGAACCAACCTTCCTAGTCTCAAGAAGTTTGTCGTCCTATTTTTTCTCAAGTGTGACTGAGCCATTACCAAAGTGCATCCATAGACTGCGTGGGTGCATCACACAGACACATATATCTGCTAATTAGTGCTAAAATACAAAAAAGTAGCATTCATGCTCTGTTAGTACAATTAACTACACAACTATATTATCTGTCAGCTAGCTGTATTAAAAATAGCTTAAAAGGCACCAGCTCCACAAACCATGAAGGGATTCAGTGAGTTCAGTTAGCTGAACTCACATGTCTAGTAGTATAGACTAGACTGCATCCATCTGTCATTCAGCACTCACAATGTATAACTTAATACAGTTTAAATGGATGAGTTATTAAGAAAGAAAACTCCATATAGTTGTCATGAATGAGATAATTAGACCAAAACTGATTTTGGTTTTCTGCTCTGAAGGTGGCCATTTTAACATGACAACTAGCCAGATCAATACAAGACTTCGAGGCTAACAACATTATTTCTTTAAATATACAACACTGCATGAGAAGTTGGATTTCTGGTATTAAGCAGCCCCGAAAATTGCTGTGGAAATTCAGTTTCAAGACTGTTCACGGGAATTTTGAGGCAGCACAGAGCAGGCAGCCTTTAACTGTCGGGAATTAACGTGGAATTTTAATTTCTGGCAGTTGAGCATCATTCTTTAAATCTGGGGAGACTTTCACTTCTAAATGAAAATAATGTGAGCTATGCAAATTCAAATCAGGATAGTAGGGAACCACCACTGATCAGAGTCATTCACACCTCTGCCAGATATCCAGCCCCTTGTTAGTGGGTTTGTTTACAACAATTACAGCACAGGCAAATGTGGACTTCACAAACTGTAAACAATTGCTAATGCCCAGTATGTTGCTGATCTTGTGTTAACCCTAAAATAACAAAGTTTTCACAAGCATGTGCTAATTTATTTTATTTTTATTTTTTTTAAAGATTAGTGGACATGATATGAGGCGAGTGGAATAATTTACAGTTCCAAGAATCCAATAACGAGTCAATATTTTTTGTTATATGTGCCCAAAACTTTTTCAGGCTTTAATACTCATATACTTTTTCAGGCTTGTGTTCCTACAGTCAGGCATACTTGCCCACCTTCCCAAGGCACAAGAGGCATTATAAGAGGCACAACAGCACTGCTGCAGTGACCTCTTTGGGCAAGGAGCCTCTGTTTCACAGGTGTACTTTGGTCTCCTCTGTTGTTACAGTTGAGAGTGGAATTTTAAAATCAAGGAAGAAAAGAGAGAAAGGGTTCAAACTTTAGCTGTTTTTTTAGGAATTGAGGATTTCTGAAATTTGAAAAAAAAAAAGAAAAAGCCTCACTGGTAATAGTGAACTTGTTTTAGACCTGAGCCTCATGCTGGGGACTACCAAAAGCAACCGCTGCTGCCTGATAACTACTCCAGCTTTGTCAGCATCAATGTGTCCTGGTTTACAGTGGTGTAAGTGAAAATACAGCAGGTCAGTGACAAAGTAAGCAATGTTTTATTACCATGATATTGTGAATTGATTCATTATACTTACAGCAAGAAAAGAAACAACATCATAGTTTTACCTTCAGTGTTATAAGTTGCCCCATATGAGTTCTACTCCGTTCCTAATGTGTCTGCAGGAGGCTTTCTAATTATCGCTTATGTTTATCTAAGATGGGATTATTTTTTTTAGTCCTGGACAAATTTTACACATAATATCTCAAAGTAATTTTGAGTTGTCTGATAAATACAAGATGCAGAAACCTGAGAAATCCAAGGCCATATAAAATGACAAAAAAAACCAACAGAATTATCCTATAATTAATCTCAACATTACTTATATCTTGATTGGAAAAGTGATATATCTAGATGCAAAGTAAGCCTGTGGAGATGAGTGAAGGGTCAGTGAATCTCCATAGATGATAGTTTCTCCTAAGTGATTTCAAAAGCACTAGAGCTGAACAGTTAGAACTACAAACCTTTTCAACAAAAATCAGTCAAACTTACTTGACTCAGTGTGATGGCCGTGGATTTATTGAGTTAGGTTGACAAGACAAGTACACCAGGTCAGGGAGCAAGCTCTATCTGTTTAAATGCCCACTTGACATCAAGACACAGGGACTTGACAAATCTTTTTATGGGTCCCTGAAGAGGCATCACTCTGACCTGCAGTAACCACTAAGCTACACTTCTGTGAGTATAGAGCAAACATTCAACATTTATTGTGGCATTTTGATTTATTCTCCTTTTGTGTCTTTTTCCCCACGGACGTTTCACTGTATTTCAATCTTACTTTGTCACTACGAAAAAGAGCTTTTAGAACATCGTTTTTAGAAATGAAGAGTCAAACTCCAAAGGTCGGTGATCCTCACTGGTGTCAGAGGTGTTAGCAATTCAATTTTATTTAGTATTTTAGTATTGTTTCCATCTAATCAGAGGTAATTCCAGGATTTTTTGTTTTGTTTTGTTTTTTAGGTGTAGTGGAACAAAGGGGATCAAGCCCAAATCAGGGGGGCTCATGAGAAATCTGAAAAGTCTATCAGAAATAAGTACAGCATTGAAAATCTGCTTAAGAAACATTAGGGCACAATTTTCAGGCTACTCTGCACTGCCCTGTGCCCTAATATGGCTGGTATGACAGGAAAAGTGATAGTGTATGAGTCTGAAAACTGCTTTATAGTGAACAACTGTTTGGCATATTGGAGAAAGAAGTATTTAGATCCCTTAATTAAATAAAATTAAGAATACTACAGTGTAAAAATGTAAGTACAAGGCGTGATCATAAAGGTCTTCAACTCTACCCATAGAAATTAATACCTGATTTAAATTCGGTTGCTCTTCCCTTCAAGGACATCTTCTTAATCAACATAGCTGCTATTTTTAGATTGTTCCCTGCAAGTCCTGCTCTGATCACTTGGACTTGTGGTTCTGCAGTGAGACCTGGATCTCATGGCGCACACCACAGTTAATGTTTGTGCCCTGCTCTTGACCTGATGCCCCTTCTTAAGGCTTGGACACTGTGGGCTCCACAAGTGAAAATGTGCTGTTTGGTCTCTGGGTCATAGCCAAAAAAAATTCTCAACATAAAAGTTGGTTCAGACTGATGTTTGCTCTCTGCACAATTTTGAGATTTATAGTAAAATTGCAGAAATACGAGTGGTGCAAGTGGTCAGAATAGGACTTCCACAAGGTGCACAAGGACATGACATTGAAAAGGAAACTGTAAATCCAAATGAGACAAGGTTCTGTTCTTTCTTTTTTTTTACTTCCTGTGGAGTCACGGTAATTTAAGATCTTACCGCGTAATAGTCCTTGATTTAAAGTCCTACTTTAATAAAAGTACGAAGTTCCAGCATCAAAATATACTACATTGTAGTGATAAAAGTACTCACAATGCAGCATGGCCCATTTTAAAATAATTTACAACTTATTATTGAAAAGTAATTTTTGATTCATTGATATGCAAATCATTGTGACACTGAGGGTACAATCATATTACAGTGGGACAGTGCCACCCCTTTAAATATTCCCTCTCTCTAGCTCCATGAAACTCATGTCCTAGCTGAAACAACTGGGCAAAAGGAAAAAAAAGAAAATCCTCAGTTTGAGCCCACGCCAACCTGTTACCATGTTCTGCAAATCTCACCATTTACAATACAATCCATATGTCCTCCTACACAACAACATCACGTTCTCTTAATGAGTTTGGTACAAGAGCATCACTTCATCAAATGGTGACCTCAGCCAACACACTCCTTTACACTGCTGTGAAACTGAACGTGGTCCTTTGTGTGGAGGAGTTCTCCCCTGAGAACATGTAGCCATACAGTACAGGCAAAAGCCATTGACTGCGGATTGTGATCTGATACTCAATACAACCAGTGTGAGCAGAGCATGTCTGATAAGTCTGAATATGGTATAAAGCTAGCTATTATAAAGCCAACTGAAGAGTCTGAATTAAGCCAAAGGCATTTAACGGTCTGGGTTTCTTTTTTTTTCATTCTGCTAAATACCATGACTTAAGTGTAAAAGAAAAATACTGTGTAAATAATTGATCAGGCTGTAGATGGGAGTGCATTAGAAGCAAATTAAAGCACAACAGTCTTGTAAACATTATCCTCTAGGGCTTCCACTAAACATTCTCTTTTCTCTTTGTCTCTGAATCTTCAGTTTGTCTTTCCCCCTCTTCATTCTTTCGCTCCGCCCTTGCCTCTTCCCTGCACCAGCTCTCTCTAATATACTGCAGCAGTTGTAACTCTTACATCAGCCCCCTCATCATTTTGGAGGTCGGTGGAGAATATTGAGCAGTCACTTACCCCCATATTGACATAACTGTAGAGAAAGCACAGAATATTTGATATGTTTTTCTTTTTTTCATCTCCTGGCTGTTTCATGTTTACCGTGTGTGCTTCTCAAGCTGAGGGAGAGAGGAGGCACATCTCTGTCACACAAGAAGGTGCTGAAAAAGCTTGATTTCACCTTGACTTATTTCCTTTGCATCCTTCTCTCTCTGACTGCTCGATGATGAGCAATTTTCACACACAACAACCATCCTCAGTCATCAGGAGACATTTCTGCACTGGGGATTGGTGTGTCTAGAATTCACAATACCATGATGCCTTGCACGCATTGATTTTTCTTCAATGCAGTAAGAATGTTATCGACTAAGAAACAAAGACAGAGGAACTCATGGCAAAGATGTTGGTGCATATTCCAATATTTGATAAAATACCCTCTGGCACTTGTGTCATCTGTAACAGGTTGCACTGTGGCCTACATAAAAATACACTGATGTCTGCAAGTGAAAAAGACCGTATATTTGGCACATATGTGCTTCATACTCTACTTTATCATGAGTGATATCATCAGAGAAGAGGAAAATGCTCTGTTAGGAAGGAATAAAAGGCTCTGGCATTAAAGACAGCAGACAAATGAGCAAGGCGGACCTTCCCACTGACTCATTCAATTAGATGTTATCATTCTGAGCTCAAAATTATTCATACACTTGGAAATATCCTGCTTTAGCAAAGCCCACACATGTCATTCTAAGGCACAAAGCCATTCCTTTGATATGTGTCATTCCAACACATTGTTCATATTTTCATGTGTGCTGAAAATCACACAGAAGTGGGTAAGAAAAGAAGCACCTCTCCCAGTTCTCTCCTGGGAAGTTCAAACTGTTCTTAGATGCGGCTCCGCAATCTTATAAATAAACAATGCCATGTGTGGCATTCCTTATAAATTAATACACTATAGAATGTAAACAGTGTGCTTAGATGAATATGAGCATGGTAACATAAATCAGTCAACATGTTTTCACGCTGCAATGGGACATCTCGTATTATCTGATCTGAGATGAAAAGATGAATTTTGTAGAGAGGGAAGAAACAGTGTGAGCCTGTTATATGGGCTCATTTCAACTTTGAAATACAGAGAAGAAAATGGAACCGTCAAAGGGGGTTTTTTTTCTTCTACTTTTCTTTTCTTGTGTGGCTCATTTCTGAATATGACTTTGAAGTTGATGCTTCAGTAAAAATCAAGGCTAAAAATTGTTTTGTTTTTTTTTTGTTTTTTTTTACAAAAATTATTTTACTGTAAGAATTAAATTGCTAAATGTTGAATTAAGCAGAGTATCTTTATCTGTGTGTGTTGCACTGATGAGAAAAATTTTTATTTATTTTGCTTGTTACTCACTTCACAAACCACAGACTTTGTGAAGTGTGTGGGCTTAGTGTAATAATGGGCAAATGTCAATCAAAATGTTTTGAGTTTTTAATTGTCACAGAATGTGAATAATTTTACAAAGATTGTTATTACCATAGAAATGTAGCTTACACTTTACAATGTAAGCTACATTTCTACTCAAAAAAGCAGAAAAAAAATAGTAAAGCACATTATGATTTTTTTGATTAAGATGCCAAATTACAGTTATTTACTTGCATTCCTGAACAGAAAAATGAGTTTTAGTGGTTGAACGTTGTGCTTGATTAATTTCTGCCTTCTCAGAGAAGTCCAGTGTGCCGGCTCAAATTTGGGTATAAAAATGTGAATTCAGTTTGAAGTTCCTCAGTCCTGTTCAACATGGTAAAACGTCGAGAACTCACTGAAGAGGAGGGAGTCCACATTAAAGCACTTTGTGATGCTGGGTGGTCTTTCTCGTTTTTATCACAGGTGGTCTAATACATTTGTTACGTACTTACAGTACGTGATATAGACACTATATGGACAAAAGTACTGAGCCACCTACACATCACACCTACAGGAGCTGCTCAGCCATGAAAACCCATGCCATGAAGTTCCCAGTGCACAGTTTTTGTGCTGATGTTAATGCCAGAGGAGGTTTGGAACTCTGCAATTACTGAGTCAGCAAAGCACTGGCGACTTTTAAGCACTATGCACCTCAGTACTTAGCGACCCTGCTCTGTAACGTTTTGTAACATTTGTTCATGGAGTATCTGGGAGGCAAGAAATTTCACCAACTGACTTGTTGCAGCAGTGGCATCCTATTACAGCACCGACTTCAGTGAGCTCTTTAGAATGACCCATTCTTTCACAAATGTATGTAAAGGCAGATTGCATGGCTAACTGTTTGATTTTGTAAACCTGTGGCAGTGGGACTGAAAACACCTGAATTTAAAGATTAAGAGGTGTGGCCCTGTACTTTTGTCCATATTGTGTAAGTACAAGGTAAGTATAGAATAGCCCCAGCTGCAAGCTAATTATTTCAACCATTTATTGCTTTCTTTAAGATGGTTATATAATCTGACTATACATTTTACACAATAAGAACTTCTGTTTCTGGCATGAATAAATCTTTTCAGGTTGTTGTGTCTTAGAAACTAAAATTATAAGTATTTAACCGCACCATTTAACTATCATTTTCAGCCAGCTATCTTGCATTTCCTCTTTTGCTTGCTTACTGAGTAAATTTTCTAATGGTTACATGTGGCTTCGGGGTAATAAAACTGACTCAGTTTGGTGCATTATGTGAACCATATAGTTTCTTTTAACTGGTAGCATATGGGTTAAGGGGACAATAGCTTTACAAAAGATCATTTTACCACAGTTTTTAAAATTTCTGTTTATTCCCATTTGTTGAGCTATCCCACAGTCTTTTCATGTAACCCCTGGGGCAGAACTATCCCTGGTTGGGTTATTTGCACATGTTCTGAATCCTTGCAGTATATCCCATTTAACCCCCTCTCTGAGATCTATCATCTGATGGGTTCTGGATCATGTTCAATTTGCTCCCTCATAGTATTGATGGCCCAACCAGATTTACCTCTCACAGTGTCAGCTGAGGTGATGCATATTGAAAAGCTTAGCACACTGTTGACATCAAGGCTCTACCATTTGATCTCCTTAGGTTCAGCAAAGCGGTGAACTCTGTTTGGGATCTGCAAAATAAATCCTATAAATGGAATATTCGCTCAGGAGGGTGTTGAGTTCCTAGTTTATGAGGGAGTCAGTAATCCTATAAAGTCTGGATTTGCCTTTCTTTATGAGGCTCAGCATTGTGTTGGATCTTATGGGCTTACGAGCTGTCAACGAGGGACAAATAATTGACAAAAACAGGGGCCTGATTACTGATTGAGGGGAATCAAAGATAAACAGCTTTTCCTATGATTGTGACTCTCCACTATCCTTACTCTGCAAGATGCTGTGCACTGTGCAGTACCTCAGAGAATAATTCACACATCCCCATTCGCTCATTTGTTTTCATCTCCGCTCTGTTGCAGAAGCATTTCCACTCTCCCTCGTACCTAGTAACATCCCCCTATCACTGCAAATAGTTATTGAGCAATATTGGGTTGCTTTAAACCCAATAAACTACAGCAGATTTCAGACAGCAACGTGCACATGCTCTGACATTGAACAAGGTCAGTCTGGATTTGTGAGCATCAGCATGTCTTCAAGACACAAGAGAGTGAAAAAAAAAAACTTCACTGCAGTGATGCTACATGTCTCTCTAATACCTGTTTATATTACAAAGCACAACATTCATCATATTTTCCATTGTGTTGACAGCACACAAATACACTAAAGCTGACATGGACAACAAAAATACAAAACAGATGTTGACAGTAGATTTGTTTGGATAGAAAATTATGACTGTGTAACCAGCTTGCATGGTATGTTTGCCCAACAGCAATGTGTAGCTCACCCATTGCGAGCATTTGATTTACATCTGAACACAACAACGAGCACAACAGTAAGATTCATTCAGATACATTTTTAGGAAGATGATAAATTGATACAAGTCAATCCTTGTCTTTACCCACTGAATGCAGTGCAATACAGTGCAATTCAATAGCGTGATGTAACAGTGGAACTACCACTGCAATCCGATAAATACAGATTTGTGTCTGTTGTAGATATAGTGCACCATACATCGATCTCTTACATAGACACCTATACCTTTGCACATTTTTATCTTGTTCCCCCTCTTTTTATTATAATGCAGACTCATTGCTTTGTATTTAGTAAACATCACTCCTTCCAACTTGTTTCTTCTCTCCAGCTGCAACAGCAATTATTAGATGCTGAAAAAAAATTAATTCACATTATCTGTTTGGGGGTTTATCACACTGAAACCTGCCTCTATTTTATATGCATTTTGCTCCCAGGTTCTTTTAATCAGCAAAGCCATGTGTCCATCATGGCAATGTGACAATGAAGCAGGAATAATAAAACGTTTTTTTTCTTCTTCTTCTCTCTCTCTCTCCCTCTCTCTGATGCAGATGAATAGTTTAAATGAATTCCTTTTTCCTGAGTCAGGAAAATAAATACATTATTTTGGTGAGGTTTATTCTCATCCTTGGTAGAGAAAAATCTGGAGCATTCAATCATGCATGATTTTCATCAGCATTTATGGGATTGTAGATGTTCAAATTTACATTTTTGTCCTGGCTTCAATCTTTGCAGAATATTTGAGCGTTTCTAACTGGATCGTTTGCTGATAGGAAGCTTCATAATGGCAGTTAAATAGCCCTTGTGGTGATTAATTGGTTTATAGGGGTGTAGTGTCAATATCAGTGATTGATGTAGGCACTTCAGGTATTAATATGTCTTTAAAATGTCAATGCTGGTTTCAGATTTATATTTCAAGGAAGCACCACAAAGAGTCTTTTGAAGTTTTTAAACTTTTACCATCTTGTAAAGGTTATCAAAATTCATAAAAATTTAATGGGACCCAGTATCTGACAAAAAAAAAAAAAAAAACCCACTCAACTGCAATCAAATTACAGAACGTTAAACAAATACTGAGGGAAAAGAAGCCCTTTTCAGGGAAAAAAATATATATTAAAGCTAAATTTTCATGCATATTTATGTTCTATTTAAAAGTCAGTGTGGTGAAAGGTAACTTGAAAAACTTTAACAACTAACAGCAGCAGCTCATAGCGCTAGTGGACTGCACCGTGGTAACCTGAGGCCATATCTGACCTTGTGCACTTGCCCTTGGCAGGTGAATTGAGGTGTGTGAGTTATGCCTGTTGGTGAGGCTTTATCCGATGGCCTGGGAAATAATGACTGGCCAAAAACTTCTGATCATGCCGGAGGCTGCTACTTTAGTGGCCACTCCCAGCGGGAGCTGTTAAGGTTGCTAGGGAGTATCTTTCAGTTCAGATTTTTCATTTTAAACAAATTATTACTATATCGGTTAAAGATACCTCTGTCAACCCCTGGAGTAATTGGGAGAAATGTATGTATACTGTATGTATTCACACAGCAAACAACACAAATTAATGACCCGATAAAAGCCATTGTTTACTGTGTTCTGTATAATGTTAAGCTAACAGTAACAGATTGGAGGAGCATGATTGAGATAAAGAGGGAGAGAAAATTAAACAGAACACAGCAGCAGACTGTAAATGGCTTTGGGTTCATAGAGATCTAATTTGTATTTTATGTTTAACTTTGAAAGCCCTCTGGCTTCTTAAATATGCACATGAAGCGGGGAACATCTGAATAGCTCATAATGATGTCAAAATTTATGGGCTCCATTGTTTAGACTGGAGAGGTATTCTTTGGGCAGTATAGTGCAAATCTCAGCTCACATCGCACAATAACACATATCAAGGGGTATCAGCAATCCTGACTATCCACTGTAGTTATTATGTAAACGTTCTGCATAGGCTGAGAACCAATCTGAAAGTTGTTGTCTGCTGCCTTTTATCACAATAGTTACACATCTGAGCCTATATCCAAAGACTCTGGCTTGAGTATTTGTCTCACAATGCCTAAAACAGTTAAGTATATGAAGGAAATGCATTTCAGCCGCACAGCCAGCATCGAAAAGATTGAAAACAGGTTGCGAATTACTTGCAGAGATGCTTCTCAATGAACTCACTCTCCAAAATGTATAATTTAATGCTAGAAAATAGTGTGTGAGGTTAGATGTCCAGGAATGGCAGGATCCATTGAAAAAGTGTAAATGATCACAGCAGCAACTTTGTTCCTCAGCCCTGGAGTGCTCCTTACTTTACTGTGTTTACTCAGATGAAGTTGAGGGAAAGGGCAATTTTCTTTATGCTCTTTAAATATTAAGCACTTTCTCAGTCTTCTGTAAATGCATGACTTCCTACCATGCAGGAGATTTCTTCTGACATTAAATTTAACATTTCTCACAAAGCATTAACTGTGGGGGTTAGAAATATCCTTCTCTCACTCTTCAAACCTGCATTAATGCAGATTATTTAAGTCCAAAGAGAAACTTATGTGGAAATAAAAAAAAATAACAATCAGACTTCATTTTGAGTGACGTTGACAAAATGACATTTTTTTTTCCTAGTGAAAAATCAAATCTATTTCTGAACTCTATTACCTAATTCAGACAGATTGTCAGAATTTAAACAAAGTTTAATGAACCTCAAGCCATCATTTTTATGCATTGCTGGAGAACAACACTGAAAAATCTATACCGCTTGCCAAACCTTTGACCCAAGTTGCTTTTTAAATAAATCTAGACATGTGACTCTTGTTTAGTTTGCACTGTTTGGCAAAGAGGGAAAACAGCCTTCTCTTCTGTGTTGAGAGCAACCGCTCAAGATAATGCTGACAGTTTGCTAGTTACTTCAGATTAGGTAACACAACGGAATTATTTGAAAACGAATGGCAAACATATCAGACGAGACAGGCTGATTTGGAGTCAAAAGCTAAATCTGACTTTGGGATCGAAACCTTTTGATTAAACATATAACAAGAGTGTTCCCTTATTGACCTGAGCTCAAGGGAAGAGACTGTACTCTCTGAACTTATCCAGTAGAAAATCCTTGCTAAGAAAACCCAAAACACTATGAACATTTGGTGTATTGTTCCATTAGTTCAGCAGTATCAGTGTAAGCTGGTTACAGTCAGCCCACACTTTAACGCATTTCAACCTGTCAGCACAAATCTGGGCAAAGAATCGAAATAAACTCACGATGAAGTTATGCAATGCTAATAAATGCATCGTAATGGACATCTACATGTTGGAGAAAATGTCAAAGCTAGTCTCTACTGCTTACAGTATGTCTGATACTGACTCTAAGGTAAACCACAGTATTCTTTTCTTTCTTTCTCTCGTCTCAATTAGAAACAATTACCAGTAATCCAATTAAAATGCTATTAATAACAGAAACTAGATCAGAGAAACCGCTTAATGCTGTAGAAAAACTGACTGCAGTAAGTGGAAATAAAAATCTGTCTCCTGTAAATAAAAGTTCACACTCAGATAGATTCTATTTGCTGCTTGGAAATAAATACTGTGTTTACTATTAGCCATGTTCTTGAGAGCCAACCCACAAGTTCCTGAGTCAAGGCAGATTGTGCTAATTTGTTTATGGTGTCTGCGTACTGTTGTGACCCACTGTGGTCAGCGAGGTGGTGACCTGCATTGATGTTCTCCAGATCAGACACAGCTGTGTAAATATTGAGCCAGGCCAAGCTGAGGCATGGCCATCGGCCATCACTGTTGCTGCATGCTTTAGCATCAGGTTGTTTGACCAGCGGCTCTATTTTCTAACCTTATGCCTCCATAATTCTCTGTCTTTTACTCTGCAGCCGCCACAGAAGATAGCATCCTGGGTGTCATGTCTGTTGACACATTCACAGGAACACAATCACTCAAGAGCTTCATACTTAGACCGTTCCACTACAAAGTAGACAATATGATGTTAGAGCAAAGATTTAAAGACAAACAATGGATTGTCTTCAAATCTTTACGTAACTACTTGGTGCTTTACAATGGAGAGATCATATTAATACCACTTGGGTTATGAAAAACCCAGGATGCTGACACAGAAAAATTTTCCAATTAATGCAATAATTAGTTTAATGGATGTTCTTGTTATCGTAACTGGTTATGTTTAATATGTCTTATGTCATGTTTCTTTTTACTTTAGGCTGTGATCTGAATTGAGCCAGAGAATTCAAAGACCACACTTACATGAATAATTGCAGGTATTTTGCAACAGACAAGTTGTGTTGGTCTCCCATAATTAGGCCAACCGAGTTTGTTGGGCACAACAACTCATACAGCACAGCAAATGTTTTTGAGCACAACAGGGGAGATGCATTTATCCCCTTCACCTCATTTTCCAAAGGGTTAAATTCCCAGCCTGTGACTTGACCAGTTGACTTAGTGCAACATGTTACACCCAGCTAGGGAGCATCCATTAATGGTCTCTGGATGTCTGCAGACGCATGATAAAGCACCATTATCAACTCTGCAAACCAATTTGGATTGTGCAAGGAGAAGCACTGGCTTTAATAGATGTTTGTTACATAAAGTGGAGAGTGACAGGAAAACAACACATACAGGCCTATTTTACTCCCCAGTCTGTCAAAGATGTGTCATGCTCTATCCTCTGCACTGTTGTCATGGCAAATGAAGACTCAAACATCTGAAGTGATGGTGTGCCTAGGATGGCAGGCTATGTGCAGTGAGTCAGAGTGTTGTGTAAAAATCTCTTGATATGCCTATTATTTGGGAGGTCTCGGACCAATTTATAATATGATAGTTCACAACAGGCACTGAGCAACCAGAATTTTAGGTGGACTCTTCAACAGACATGTGCAAAAATGTAATTCTTGGGGGGAGAGGAAAGAGCTCTTGAGCCAAACTGATGCCAACCAAAAAAAAAAAAAAAAAAATCAGACGTAATTTATTCCTTTTAGCAGCACTTTTGTGCAATAAATGAAAACATTTTGTACCATGATATATTTTGATTCCGAACATTTCTTTCCATCTTCCATATTCCACCTGTAACTTAACAGTGAGCACACTGCAGAGCTGAGCAAATACTTTTTTGGACTCAAACAGAGGCCTGGCTCACTTATCTCTGTAAGTAATAGCACTCTGTAAGAAAACACAACACTTTCTCATTCCAGTGCATCAAATAGTGCACTTTTGTCAGAAGCTGCTGCCGTCACAGAGATACGCACATAGTGTCCTTTGACGTCAGTGCCTTGACACAAAAGCCACGTTGATATTGAGCACAGAGATCTAACCGTCTTTTGTTGTAACTTGCTTTTTACTGTCACTCACTTCTTGGTTAGATTTAGGCATCAAAACTCCTTGGTTAGGTTTACTAAAAGGTTTGGGTTCAAATATGCCCCGTCTTAACATTAAACCTTGAAAAATTAAAGCTCAAGGGTACTCAGTGAAGCTAAGGGATCCTGCACTGGTGATGATTAGAAGTCTAGCCATTAGGTGCATCATGGGATAAATGCCAAAGAAGTCCGTTAAATATCTGTGAGACGGTAGCTGCTTTAACGAAACAGCAGAATTTGATACCCCAGAATGACAGAATGAGAAAGGGGTGAAAAACAACATACATATTATTTAAATAAATATATGCAGCCTACACACTCAGCCATCAGTGTGAAAGAAAGCATCTTTGTGTTGTCAGATTTCTAAATATATTGCGATCATGTCTTAACAGTTGCTGTAAGTAGCTGGTGAAAAAATGAAATTCTGATAAAATAAAACTCCCTGCTAGTGTAATTCATGAAAGACTGGGCTCACACACTAAGCACCACATGCAGGTCTCCTCGAGAAAGACTGGCGCCTGATAGAATATTTATCACGAGATTCATCTGTATGGCTTTGATAAAGCATGGGCGTATTGCTCTAGATACCTAATCACCTCGGCAGAAACCTGAAGCTATGATGCGTGCTCACAGGATAACTCACAGGCACCAAAGGTCAGATCTCTTTTTGACAGCTTCTGCAGTGTAGAGAAGTGCCCAGCTATGATTCTGTATGTAGACTTGGGATGAAGCATGTCAAAAAGTCAAATATATCTTTATCTGAAAATTAATTAGGCACACTCTATCTGAAAAACTATCACTAGATAATTGAAGAAAATTATGACTCTATTATAACTCTAATTCACTGAGCAATTATGACTGATATTTGTTAGTCAACACCCAGTCAACCATAACCTGCCAAAGCAGTCTCACCTGGTTTCTAGATCATTATCAATAAACAGTCAAAAACACCATCTGCACTTGCCATTAGTGGTGCCATCGTGGTTGCAATCTGAGTTGCATTGGTTCTTGAATACCATAAAGAAAAATCATTGCAAGTTCTGCAAAACGCCATCTGCTTGATGCTTCTGTTTTGAACCAACACTATAGTTTGCCTGTTGCCATCCGAGCTGCTCGCTGAGCTGTAATGGAAGTGATATCTCGTTCAAGAGTTTGGCTTGTAAAATATATGACACCATCACCGGATTGTAATCGTATAACCTGAGTTAAAGGTGAAGGTAAATCATCTAAAAACTGACCATTATGTCCCCTTTCACATTCGGCTGTTGCTAGGAAGCACTACAGTATGAGATCACCTTGCTTTATTGGGGTGAAACTGATATCCCATTAACATATGCTAATTTTCTATACAGGCTAGGTGGAGGCAATTAAAGCCTCTAGATAAATGAAAGCCCAATCTATATCACATTACATCTGGGAAATAACAATCCTATTACAAAGTAACAACTCTAATAAAATGTTATGGAAGCCTCTGCAATTTTCAAAGGCTGCAGTTAAGTTTTTTTTCCTTTACACAGGTTCAGGGGCAACAGATACGTTTCCCCGGGTAAACATGTAAACAGAAAAATCATTAAATCTCCTGTTTGTTTGTGGGTAGACATGATGTGATAGCAATAGAGTAATTTATGCCACAGATGTTTGCTGCAGAATACTCTGCCTACACATGGGAGCCGTGATTAATTTATATGTGTTTGGATAAGGCCATGTATCCCAGCCCTATTAATATTGCTCTTTTGCAGAATAAGATCATATCTTGGTAAATTAAATATTCATCACCTTAATGAGTCAAGAGTCTAGCCTGTATCCCACAGATGTTGGGCATTCATTCAGGTATGAGCTACAGGTTTTAAATCTCTCTCCAGATTCCAGATTTTGGAAACGCTTAGTCAGACTCTGAGGTGGAAAGGGCTCTATTTAAATAATCCTCTCATAAATGGCTACATAAGCATTATAATACATTGCAGTCTGAACACACGGAGGTACTATTCACAGGATGTCTGATCAGGTGCATGTAGGCCTGCCTCCACGCAGCTGTTTGATTATTTAACTACTGTATATTTGAGCATAATTATCCACATTATTGGCTCCAGAGTCCATACTTGTTCACCTTCAACCAGCACAATGTTAAACCCGCTGTAATGTTATCACATCTGGGCCCTGGCCTTTTCACCAGCTCTAAACCCTCTTTGTCTAAATCCCTCTGCCCATATCCCTTTGTTATAACAGGCACTAATGCGACAAACTGATTAAGCGCTATTAACTTGCAAATTAGTTCTTTTGTTCTAACTTTATCCCCATCAGCTTTGTCCATTTTAAACAACCTTTGTCCAACACCAAAAAAATAGAAACAATTGTATTATCAATGATGTTCCTAAATTAGCCACTTCACACTCAAGTATGTCTGTATGAATTGTACACAAAATCCTTGGCATCTTTCCATTATAATGCAATTGAAAATACAAATTGGATTGAAACATCTGCAATGAATCAGTGTACAACAATAACAGAAGAACACATGATGTTCACTGACTGATCACGCATCTCTTGGAAATGGGTAAAAAATAATGGAATAAAGGCAAAAAAACGTGTTTTACATGTAGAGTAAAGAAAAAAGAAAGAAACATTGAAATGTGTTCGGTTTCGAGTAAACAGGCTTAAAACAAGCAACAACTCTGGGCTGATTTGTTCAGGACACCTGAGGCAGAGAGAACTTTACCCAAAGGAGAATTATTTTTAACCAAAAGCCTAACTCTCCAAAATAATTGCATTGACAAGATGGAAAAACTGCACTGAAAACTCCCCAGAATTTCTGCTTGGGTATTTTCTAAATAAAAAATATCTCAACATTTCCACCTCTGATGGAGCACTCATTAACTTGAAATCAGTTCAAAGAGCTCACTATTCTGACATGTAGAAATATAATAAAACAGAAAACTTTTACGTTTAATCGATATGCTTTTAGCCAAATTGTCCAGCACGTTGTAATAATAATATTTGATGCACTATATCTTTAAATACTGTATCAGTAATTTCCCACAGTATATACTCCACTGAGAGCCATGAACAGATTTAAAATGATGCAAAGGTCACTAGACCAATTCAGTTTCAGTGACCTTGAAGTAAAACAGTGCATATCTTAGATTACTAGGAAAAGCGATATCTTCACTATGTATCTATTATTTAAATGCTGGTCCTGTGCTGTAGTTTGAGGATCTAAAAATAAGGACAGAGTGCTTTGAAAAATAATGCCATGAAAAGATTTTATTCATCATTAACCTTCATATATTGTAAAGTCCAGTCCATATTTGCTGTCAAGCTGCAGATTCAATTTGGACTAATAAGTCATCTTACTGATAGTATTTCATGAGAACTGGATGTAAACATCTACAAAGCCTAAAAACTTGGCACAGTGTTATATACATATGTACTATGATTATGTGTGTTTTATTTCACACATAGCATTTCTGCAAGTATAAAGAAAGGTATTTAATGTGCATCAAGGGCAGAGTTAACTAAAACTTGTTGTTAAGAATATTTGTCTTCACTGAAATTAAAAACAAACTCGACTTCAGAAGAAAAAAACAAAACCAAAAGCTAACTGAAATATATTGTACCTCTTTAGTTTTGGTCTTTGGTCAAATATTTTAAAAGTTCCAGCATTGGGTGGTTTTGGCTTTTATTTTTTAGTGAGATTGGAATGTTTATAATGAATGAGTGTATTGCTTTCATGGTGTTTTGTTACAAAATCTATTCTCAACTTCTGAAATCTTGCCCTTGACAACTATAAAAACTACACTGAAACAAGAAAATCTACTAATCCACTAATTGAAGTCTAGTAAATTGAAGAAAAAACAAAAGATAAAATTTGTTAGAAAAAAACCCATAAAAAACTAATGAAAAAATATCATTATAATAATATAATAACTAATAATATATATAACTTTAATAACTCTGCTATGCTGTGCAGAAGGCTTTACTGGCGGGCTCCAACGGGTGAGCTCAATAGCTAGTAGGAAATGCCTTTTTGAGATCAGAACGCTGCAGTGGCCAGTACACTAACAGACTGGAAAGTAAAATATGCAATTAAATCACTATGAGACACGGGACATGTTTCAACATCAAGTTCAATCAGGTATGCAGCGGAGAACCAGTAAAGCTCCAGATTGTTCTGAACTTGAAAACTAACCAGTCAAGTGTTAAGCAGGCGTCTTTGCCTTGATGAGAGTTGCTTGTAACAAATCAGATGTTGTTTAAAAGCCTGGGAGAGAGGTGCAATACTCTGTCCAACAAAGACCTGAATAATTAAAGCTGAAGAGAGCCGCAGCATCCTGCTAAGTAAAGGCCGGAACATGGTAGCTGTCACTTATAATCATCTAAATGGATGCAAATGTCACAACTGAGCTTGTAGATGTGAGTGAAACGGCCTTGTTTCACTTAATCTAAGCCAGTCTAGCTGAGGAAATGCCTTGGACATCGCCTCTTACCTGAAATGCCCTTCATTTCAGTACGACTCCTGTCCGCTTAGCCTGAGTGGCTGCTCGCTAAGTGCAATCTGTGCAGCTGTCTCTGCTTTGTTTGTTTGTCAGGGGTAAGACGTGGCATGAACACAACCGCATCAGACAATAAAGACCTATTTTCGCATGCTTCCTCAGATAACAGCACAGCTTCTCCGAGCTGACTGCACCACATCATTGGGAAGCCTTGACATAATTCAGATAAGAAAACTCTGCCCGAGAGGCTAATGTTTGTAAATAACAGCTCCACTTTTTTGTGACGTATTTCTCACAAACAGATATACCATAGGCTGACAAGTTAATGCAACCCCACAATGAGACACTGCTGCAAATATATTTCACATGTCAAGAAACATTTCAAATCAGATTGTATTGATGCTGTTCTTGTGCTGCATGCTCTTATGTATGATGACAAGTGGATGTTATGACAAGCAAACTGTATCTCAACACCGGTTTTGAACATGCTGTGACATTTATTGTTCGCTTACTGGATTGTAATAACTAGCAGTTCATGCAATGCACTGCTTACGTAATTACATTCTCTCAAATCAATGACCTGTCAAAGACTGATGTAACTATTCATCTGGGGGGTCAAAGGTCAGGTTTTTAATTAAATCCCAGAGACCACATTTGGCTGTATGGTGTAAAGGAGGTGCAGACAGTAGCAGAATCAAAGCTCAACCCCACCTGAGGCAACCAGAATACTTCGGCAACATTGATCTTAATGTGTATGGCATGGCTCTTGTCAGTACTGATAGATGAATTTTACGGGAATGGTCACAGATTGCCTGCAGCCAGCAGGGCTAGCGCCGTTTCAGTGAGACCTGGTTGTGAGACCTGGTTGCATGCAAGCAGACATGACTCATTTGTGGCTTCAGGCAGTGGATCTGGCATATGAGTTGAGCAGTGGCATGACAAGGCAGGGACGGGGAGAAGCTATACTCAGTCTGTGCCTTAACAATCAGCAGTCTCAGGATAAGGATGCTCCTGAGAATGAAAGACTCTTTTAGAACATTTCTAACAAGAATTTAAGCATCTATTTCCTGTTATAATGTGCCTATTCAGTATGCATCACCACAGTACGGTTAGCAGCACATTCTTTAGGGGCTTAACGGACACTCGTATTAACTCTCAAGAACCTATTCCATGCCAGAAAACATTAATTTACCATGGGGAACAGATGAATAGAGGCAAACACTTTTTTTTCTGAGAAACATTTCAAAAGCTGCCGCACCTTAAGATTTCTAGGGCCCAGTCTATCTGAAGCTTAAAGTGACTTCAAAAATGAATAAATATGTGAAGTGGCTCATTTAGATTCTACCATGACACGCTCTGTAAGTCAGTTTACCTGCTGGGCAATTAGCATCAGTCGTCAACCACACAATACAATAGCCTAGATAGTCTGAAGTGGTTCCTCGTTTTAAAAACAAGCGCCATAAAATTAATCATTGCACATTCGAATGCAATCAAGTGAAACTACTGTATTTAGAGCTGAGTGGAAACTGAAATTAAATGATATCAAGATTCAGAGACTGAGCAACTAGAAAACAAGAGCCAAAACAAAAAGCAAAACTTTTAAATGAATAACTAAATAAATTATATAAAAAAATAGAATAAGTATTATACTACTAACAACGGGTCAGCGAGACATCAAAAGCAGTGTATACCAGGAGTATCTGTAGCAGGTAATCGGTTAAATAGTTAACATTATATTTAGTCAAGAAAGAACTGCTGCCTGCAGCTGTGTGTCTCTGCCAGCCTAAAAAAAATACATCCAAGTATGTCCAGCTTCATACTATATGTCATGAAGCAGTAAAGAGTTTAAAGGAATTTAATAGTGTGTCCCAAAGATTAGTGCCACCAATTCAGTATTTGAGCAATTAAATATGGTCACAAGCCAGCCCTCTGCTGCTGTGGTTATGCTATTGAATAATAGCCATAAAACCTTTGCACAACATCATGATGCCAAAGTCAACCTTTGATCTTTTGAATGCAAAGTGGCATTACTTAATAATTTTCTCCTGTTTAATATTTGTGTGAATTTTTGTATGATAGCTTCAGTTATGACAAAAAAAAAAAAATCCAAATCAGTTCAACCCTGAGTCCAACTAAATATTTGTGCCAGATGTAATGCAGTTCACTCCAGGTGAGATATCTCTTTGAAAACAAGAAGATGGAGGTGAGGTCACAGTGACCTTGACATTTGATGCCACAATGGAATCAGTTCATCCCAATTTTGAAGAAATTCTGTCAAGGCATTCAGGAAACCCGCGTTCACGTAAGCTCAGGAAGAGTAGTCACACTAACCTTGAGAACTAACATTTGACCTGTGTAATGCATTCCAAAGTAACGTGTTACTATAATCACATTACATTTTTCAGTAATGCAGTAATGTAACGCATTACTGTACTAAATTCAGTGATCACATTATAGTTAATATAATTATTGCATTACAAAGGTTCTTAAGTTATCTCCAGGATGGGCCGATAGTACGGAAAGAAACAAATCAAACAGATTTCAGTTCATGTGCAGGGAGGAGAAAATGGTGGAGCGGTCTACTTTTGAGGAGTGGATATGTGGACATTACTTTAATTTTTATTGCATGACAGGACAAAGAGTGCAATGGTAAAGTCCAAAACTGCATCCAGGACAGAAACAAGTGCACTATACCGCTAACACAACTTCGGCTCTTTGCAAACATCTGCACAGACAGCATGCAAACACAAAGCTAGCATGTTAAAGTTGAGCGTGTGCCGACCCCAGCCAAGCAGCCAGAGCCTGAAACAGACACAGTGATGAGCAGTCAGGCCTGTAGTATTGTACCTGTACATGTTTCTACAGTAGAATCACAGTGGCGATCACTTTGAAGTCTCTTTGGAGAGGTTTTCAACTTTGCTTTGTGTTGTCAGTTTTGTGTTCTTACATAAACACGAAAAGAAAAATCTTATTCATGTCCTCATTAGAACAGGGATTTGTGTCGGTGTGTGGGACTGTAGCCTAAGGTTTATATTGTTAACTGGTAGTCATGTGACAGTATATTTCAGGTCATGTTACGGAGTAATGCAAGTAATGGAATAAGTAGT
>VUQI01003714.1:8435-18601 GCA_015106735.1 Paratilapia polleni | reverse complement strand
GTGTTTCCCCCCCCCCCCCCCCCCCCTTTTAAAAACATAGTCCTCTGCTTGTCAGTCAATTGTCCAATTACTTTTAAGCCTCTGAAAACAGTTTCATGGCCAGCTGAGACCTGTTCCCTCATTTGTTTTTAAACAGATAAAATATCTGAAGTTGATCCCAAGTGTTGAGCTTGCGTTTGGTAGCTGTTCCCTGAAACTCTGTCCAAAGAGGTGAGACCTGGTTGAACTGCGGCTCTCCACTGCAGCTGACAAAGTTGCGTGGGGTTTAAAATGACCAGACAACATGAGTCTGAAACGCTGAAGCCAGTGGGTTCAAATGAAAGTGTTCAAACTGTTTGTGGCATCAACATGAAAGCTAGGGACAAATGTCATACACGAATCGCCATCTGTGAAACCGTCTTCTCTGCGGTTCAGCTGTCACTGGTGACATTAATCTGCCTTTGTTCTGTTAATTCATAACAAATGAATGATGAAGCACTCAGAGAGGCCTGGGGAGGAGGTGAAGCATCGTGTCCACATAAAGAGCAATGATTCAATGCATATGTACAATACAGACACTTTATTAGTCAGATTGTGGTGTTGTTACATCCTTTAATGACAGGAGTTATATTAACATTACATTCAGCAGCCATAACAGGAATAACTTCTCTAAACACATGTCGACTCTCCTCTGGAATGTCTTTCATTTGCTGCATGTTTTTATTTTGTTAAATTTATTGCTAGTTTGAAGGACGACGTCTACAAGAAAAAGCAGGAAAATGTTTTCCAGATGTTTGTTTTTAGTTAGGAATAATAGGAATAATAATGAGTGCTTAAATATTCATTAAAGCTGCATTAATGTTTTCTTGCCACTGGGGGCACAGGAGCGACATATCTCCTAAATAATAAAAATAACCTGACCAGTTTTCATTTCAGTGCATGTGATAGTGGTGGTTTTCTAACTCCATGTGAGAAACTGCTTTTGGAAGTGATATTATGAAGCATCATTGGCTAAATTCAAACTGTTAGTTTGTACGTGGTCAGTGCACTGTTTAAGCCATCCAGTGTTCTCACGCAGACTTTGAATAACACCGATGGTAGTATGGCTGTAATTATGATGCTAACTGTGTGGCACAGAACAGATGAACACTTGGAGGTAGCAGCTCGCTACACCTGTGCAAGCACAGTAAGTGAGAGCGAAAGAGACTAAGAGTTCAGGGTGCACCATGAAGTGGTCGCCACTCTATCGCAGGGCAAACACAGAGAAACAGAACATTAGAATCTCTAAATTCCAAAGAAAGGCCCCAGCTGAGCAGGAAGACTGAACCCAGAACATTCAGTGATTAGCCTTTTGAGTACAAGCCAGCTAAAGATCTAAATAAATATACAAATCAAGAACTACATACGGTGCTTAACAAATTTATTAGACTACCTGTCAGAAAAACGAGAAACACCATCCAGCATCACAAAGTGCTTTAATGTGGACTCTTTCCTTTTCAGTGAGTTCTTCATGTTTTACCATTTTAAACAGGAGTGAGGAATTTCAAACTGAACTCACGTTTTTATACCCAAATTTGAGCATAACATTCAACCACTAAAACTAATTTTTCTGTTCAGGAATGCAAGTAAATAACTAATTTGGCATCTTAATCAAATAATAATGTGCTTTAATATTTTTTTCCTGCTTTTTTGTAAAACAGTAAATTTAAAAATTCATGGATAACAACAATAATGATATTTTTAATGCTAAAATGTAATTTTGATTAAAGTGTTAGTGCATACTGGTGGATTAACCATTACAGAAACACAAAAAATGATTTTGGTAATTACCAATACTGTTAATTTAAACTTTGGGTGGTGTTCTAATAAATTTGTTAAGCACTGTAAAATTATGATTTTCATTTAGGCTCAAGGTAAGTCCACGGTGCCCAATTTATTGATCCAAAATCATTCCAATCTTTGTCTTTGATCTGCAGACCACAATATACTGTTTTGGAGGCCCATATACGTGAAAACTGACTTGTATTTAATCAAATACTTGCATAGCAGTGTGTTTATTGTGTTTTCTCAAATTATAAGAATGCTATCCTGATCTATCTATCTATCTATCTATCTATCTATCTATCTCCATTCTTACAAGTTGAGCACTGGATGGCATATATGACATTCTTGGGGTCTTCTGTAAAGGCCATGGACAAAGCTATTTTCTGTTTGTTTTTTAATACTCTGGCTCTCTCCCATAGTGTGTCTTTTGTCCTGTCTCCCTCTGCTCTCTTGTTTCTCCTCACCCCCAACTGGTCACGGCAGATGGCTGCCCCTCCCTGAGCCTGGTTCTGCCGGAGGTTTCTTCCTGTTAAAAGGGAGTTTTTCCTTCCCACTGTTGCCAAGTGCTTGCTCATAGGGGGTCGTCTGACTGTTGGGGTTTTCTGTCTAATATTGTAGGGTCTTTACCCTCAAATATAAAGCACTTTGAGGTGACTGTTGTTGTGATTTGGCGTTGTATAAATAAAATTGAATTGAATCATTTAAATTTTGTCCAGGTAAAATGTGAGGTACACCTGATGTGAGCAACAAAATTACTCGTCCACCACCAACGCGTCCAGCCCCCAGATGTGGATTTTTATGCCCTCTAAAAGTGGAAGATATTCATTTTGTGTACATGGGTGTGAATCCATATGTGTGAGAACAGTGACATGAAAAGTCGTGTTCAGAGACACTAAATATCTGGAATATTAGTGTCCACAAACATGAATCAAAAGATTAAAAGTTTTAACCATTTCACAGAGTTTGTCCATAGAGAAATGACTCTTTAAAAAGCTAAATTTTAAAACAGCACAACCTTCATATCTGCCAGTGTATTCAGAAAGGGAACCAAAGAACACTTAATGTTTTACTGATGTGTGTGACAAGAGCTGGGAATCATTGTTGGTTAAAATAAAAACATTTGTCTGTAAAGACAGACCAGGGTAATGCCACTGTCAGAAGAGACAAGGCAAAAACCACAAAATCTCCAGCCTCATATGTACAACCTCTTCCTTCCTGAATAAAACCCAACTCACAGAGAGGAATTCTAGTACTTTTTTCTTCCAGCGAGCAGACGGACCTCCGCTGTGAATTCACCAGCAGAGCTCTGCTCTCTGAAACAGCTGAGGCTTTATTTCTTCCACCTTTTTGTTCCCAGACTGTCCCTGGAGGCTAATTTTTCCTCTTTATCCATTCTGACCACCCTCCAAAACTTTTCAACAACTTCACTTATTGTCTCTTCAGTTTCTCGGCCCTCTCTCAGTCCAATGCCAGATGATTTGGCATTTGATATGCCAGATGAGCTGGCTCATGGCTACTTGAACAAAGATGGTTATGCAACCCGCCACTCGTGTGCCAGCGTGGGCATGAAAGTCTTTTTTTTTAGAAGCACATGAGAAAAGAAATGCAATCCAGTGGCATTAATGGATAATTTTAAGATTATTTCAACATGGAGTATTTACTTGAAGTTTGTTTTTGACTTGTATCATGGTATGGTCTGGGCCATTTGCCTGATTCTCTATAAATGGCTGTGAAGGACCACACCGGGAAATGATGATAGCACAAAGGGACAGACATGTAGCTTTTTGACATGCTTTAATTTAATCATAAGAATGAAAATATCCGGGATAATATTTTTGCATGTCCCATCTAGCCTTCAAACATACAATTCCATCCACACAAAAAAATCTCACTAATTTGTCAGGAATTTTATCATTTAGTCTAGCAAAATAAGTTGTGTTTAATTCCAATAACAGTTTTTACAAGGCAGCTACATAAAGATAACTCACAAATTCCCCATTCTCAAGTGATGGAAAGGTGGAGCATCGGCAGTAATGTAGGCACTGTACCAAACTACCATGGTGAAACCGAAACCGGAAGGTAAAATGGTAAGTTAAGCAGTCAATCGACATACTCATCCTCACCTATGGTCATGGGATTTGGGTAATGACTGAAAGAGTAAGGTCAGAGATACAAGCAGCCGATATGAGTTTCCTCTGTAGGGTGTAATGTATGTTCACACCAAACGCAAAGCAAAGTTTCTGTGGCCTGTGGGAATTTGTGTCAGTTTGCCTCTTTGCATTGACTGTAAGTAACTGTACTGTGTGAAAATTTTGTATTGTATTTGGTGTTAACACACCATGTGAGAGACGGTGAGGAGCTGGACATCTGGAGGGAGCTCAGAGTAAAACTGCTTGTCCTTCATGTCCACAGCAGTTGAGCTCGTTTGGGCATCTAATCAGGATTCCCAACTAGGAGGAGACCCTGGGTTAGAGTCAGGACCCACTAGAGATTATACATCCAGTCTGGCCCAAGAACATCCTGGAGGAAACAGAAAATATTGCTGGAGTGAAGGATATCAGAATATCCTGCTTTGCTATCACGACCTGACTTCAGATAAGTGGAGGATGGATGGATAGACAACAAACTGTTAACACAAGTCTGAATATAACAACTGGAAGGATGGGACATCCTTAGAAATTTCCTACACAAGCTGTCATATTCACTTTTAGAAATATGTCCATAAGACTGATTATTTTGCTTTTACAAACATCTTTTATTGTTATTTTTGTTATTTATATTTTATTTCTGTGTCCTGTTTTCCTAATTTTCTCTTTCCTGATCTTTCATTTGGGACTTTCGTATTTTTGTATTTCTCAAACTAAGCATGAGTTGTTACAAGATGTGACAGATCCCCTAAGTATTCATTTTTCACAATGAGCCTCACAAAAGCAGTAGATTAAATACAGAAAAATGAAACAATGGATCTAAATATAACATATTAAAGTGTTTTATCTGTTAAAAGATAAAAGCAAATACCTGGTGGTATTGAGCCCATTTTATTTTTCACACAGCTGATATACAGACTCAATCTGCATCATCAAAATAAAATAAAGCTATAACTTTCACAAGAGCCATTTTAGTCTGAAATAGACTAAAATTGCACATGATATCACTTCTTCCCAAGCCAGTCAGATAATTGCATGTGAACTTGGGTGAAACAAACCTGTAAAATTAATTGTTGGAAACTTTGTTGTTTTTTTAAGGGGAATCATAGAGAATGTTTTCCGAGAATCGACCATGATCTCATGCTATCTGATAATAAAACCTGAAGTGAAGAGACGTCTTTTTGCTTCAAAGCAGTGAGTTTGTATTAAAGAGCTACATGCATAGGTGACAAATTAAAGTAAAAGGCAAAAAGTTGTTCCACCAGAAAAGATCAAAACTTTAACAATTCTAACTTTAACAGTTCTAATTTGCATGGAAGATGTTTTGCATTTCTTGTAGCCTCTTTGTGCCTTGTAGATTGTGTTCTGTGTCTCTGTAGTCACTTTTGCAACTCTTTACAGACACAAAAAACTACAAAGACATTTAATGACTACAGAGTTTGAGTGTTTTTGCTGTCACCATTTTGGTGTTTTCAGTCTCAGCTTGAGGCTTTACAATCTGACTTCACCAATCAGTGGGTGATGTCATGGTGGCTACATCCATCTTTTATGCTGTGTATGAAGCCAATGCCAAAGTACCTTAAACCCACATGTCCAGTAGAGGCGTTTTCCTCTGGTCGCAAAACTGTGTCTGATTGTATAGAAGTCTGAGAAACTGAGCGTCTCTGTCCGGAACTCAGTAAACACTTTCCTGATGAGTTTGTGATCGCAATCAGTAGTTTCAATCAGTAGTTACTGAATAAAACATGATGTTCATTTTGTAAATTATGCTCCCCATTAGAGTAAAAAAGGAGGATAATGCAGGGTACGCCTTAAGGTGTGGCTACCTTGTGACTAACAAGTCGCTGTCCTATGAGCACTGGTTAAAGTGGGATTTGGCAGGTGGAGGAACCCTAAGGTCCAGTGTAGTGGTGCAGCTTGGAGAAACAAAATCTTAGAAATAAGTCACATAATTTCTACAATGGGCCCCAGTAGACCCGTTTTCTTTGTGCAGGCTGTGATCAGATGACCTCTGCTGTTGCTGCTCTGACAGTTAGTGCTCGTTGTGGATTTAGTCAACTGAAATCAAGATGAGCAGATGCTACACAAGCCACCATGGCTGTTTATCCAGCCTGTATATAAAGGTGGTATTTGGTGAGTGAAACTAAATAGAAATAACAGCTTAAATTTTTAAACTGATGACTGTTACCCTTGTAGTGACCATGCCACTACAGGCTGCTCTGCACCATTACTGTAAAGTGTACCACAATACTGCAAACTAACCAGTTTAGCCTGTACTAAACTGTGTAGTGTTTTAATACAACCTTTGAATAAAATTATAATTTGATTTGTTTTTCAAAAAACAACCAGATAACTTCAGCAACACAACATGTTTAGATCCACAAGAAGCCACATGTAAGCTTTAAATTTCTAGTTTATCAAGTGTCACTTGCTGTGCAGTCCTTTCCTTTGAAAGTAATCCCTCATACATCTTCATCTGACCGTGAACTTATCACACATTATTTTTCCTCCCCTTCTCCCTGGAAAATACAGAAACTAACTTTAGCCAGCAGACAAATTGTGCTCCAAACACCACAGAAACAGTTTGTGATAATCGTTGAGCTGTTTGAAACTCTCCATTGGAAATTACCACTTCAAAAAGGGTTACTCTGTTTATGCTCTCTCCTCTTCGGTCCATGTAGCTAGATGTTGAAGTAAGTCAACCACAGCTCCATTAACGTCTGCATGAACGGCAGGGATGAGAAGGGAAAAATGATGTGTAGAGAATTTGAACAGGACTGTGTGATGTTAATTTTTCATTTATTGAGCAAACTTCCCCATGGCATGAGCTGGAGGCAATGCCAGACTGCACGGCACGGAAAATTAACTTGCTTGATATCATTTATTAAACTGATTTAATTACTCATTATTTGAGGGTGCTGGGACGCCATTCTGGATCTTTCAGTTCCACTTTAATCCGTCCTATGAGCATGCAGCTTACGCTAGTTTCTAAGTCAAATCCACCTCTCGTTTTTCACTCTGGATTCAAAACAACAAGATGGTGACAGCAAAAATGCTCCACTGAAGGCTTCCAAACAAGACGTCTCTAACCAATGAGATGTCATGGTGGGTACATCCATCTTTTATATACAGTCTGGGGTAACGCTCAAAAGTTTAAAGTTCACATAGTATCATCTATGTTTTGCATTGAGTTCACTGAGTTGAGAACAAACACATTTTTCACCTGCTGTGTGTTTCTGCATGTATTTCTCCATTTTTGCTGGGCAACATTTTTAAGACTCAGAGCTGCAGGATCCAAAGGTGCAGAGTGTTAAAGTGCTGGTGGAGTCCGCCCTTGAAACAGGCAGCAAAACTGAGATCCCGATTCATCTCCTGCCAAGTTGGCCAGGGACCTGACAGCATTACCTGCCACAGTTAATTTCTGCCCACATTCTCCCGGTTCGGCTGGCAGGTGTTAGTTCCCAGCCTGCAAACACATGTACAGGTACAAACACTCCACCAGCCAACTGTACACTGATGGCAGGAGTCCAGGTTACACTCTCAAAACTCAGACCATGAGTTTGACAGAGGCAAACAGTGTCTGCTCAGGTTTTTTTCTTTGAAACATGTGCTTCACACCTGGACAACACAGGGCTGAAAGTACAGTAAAGTCTTTGGGTTCTTTGAATCCAAACAAGAACAGTGGTGGAATCTGATGAGTAGCCCATCAGACACCGTTTATCATTTATTTTACTGATATTTTTCCCAGAACCTACAACAAATTTTAAGATAACATTGGAATAACAGAAGACATGTTTATGTGGTTGATTTACCTGCACTTCTCTATCATCTATCCATCCATTTGCTACCACTTATCCAAGGCTGTGGAGCCAGCAGTCTAAGCAGAGATGCACAGACCTACCTCTAACCAACCACTTTCCCCAGCTCTATTAAGGGGATAAAGAGGTGTTCCTAAGACAGCTGAGAGACTTTATTCCTCCATAATGTCCTGGGTCTACTCCGGGGTCTCCTCCCACTTGGACAATGTAAAAACATCTCACCTAGGAGGTGTCCTAATCAGATGCCTGAACCAACTCAGCTGGTTCCCTTCAATGGTCGAGAAGCAGCAGGCTGGACAATAACTTGAATTTTAGTTCAGTTACAATTTTAACTTCCAGTGATTATCAAAACAGGATACTCAGGATAAAACGTTTTGCATTCATTTTCACCGCAAATTTCTCATTTTGTCTTGTGTTATAAATCAAGCGCACTCCTTTCCTTTACAGTGTTGCATTTTCATCCAAACTTAGCTTGAGGTAAGATGATAGATGTTGTTGATCAAAAATTTTTTCCATCTAAAAGTAGTAAGAGCTGGAAAGAGTTTCGATAGGTGAACACATGGAAGGATCATTAATTACCCATTATATGGTTAAACAAATGCTTGACTCAGGGAATCTTAGTCAAATTTGTGTGCTTCAACTTAGATACTCTGGAGCTCTGCCTTTCAGAGGGAAGCTCTAATTATACACTAATTATACTGATTCTGATATGACATGATATTTGAATTAATGTGGCTTTTACACCAGTTCCATCTAGATAAACTCCTATCAGCCAGAGAATTACAGAAGATCACCATTATTCATTTTTAATCTTACTACCTTTTTGTTTTTCTGTCTGCTGGCTAAAGATACGCTGACTTCCTATTTACCACCTTTACATCCAGCTGTTTCCATTCTAATGTGGGCAGACCTTTGATCTGATATCACCAATTGCTTAACTCACTTCTGTCCTCCTCAACAACGTGTTTTTACAGAGTCTTCTGTGGTTACAATTTTATTGTGGCACACAACGAAAGGCCAAAACCCGATCCTTGCTGAAGAGCGGTAAATTTGTCACAGCTGTGTCACTGACAGTGTATTTACTGACATATGATACAAACAGGATTTCTGACACAGTGCAGAGTGACAGGACATGATGACAGACACTGAACTGAGACAGTGTGCAATCTCAAAAGGCATCATTATAAAGGCAAAACAACAAAGTACATTTTATCGTGTACTGATTTGGGCCCTTTGAACTTTACTTTTGTGTTTACATATCATGTTACTTTATGCTTCTACTGTTGTATTAAAAGTATTTTGATAATTGTTTAATTTTTCATGTGAAGATTTATTGCATTTCCTTGTCAGTTATATGGGTCATTCACAGTTGGTTATTTGACAATTATATTTTCATAAAAATCACTGTAATTAAACTATTACCTAAAAAGCCTATACCTCAGTGTTTTTGACAATCAGACCATTTGTTTAAAAAATTCTCAAAAGAGTAGTTGTAATTCAGCTATGTGATCGTTTAGAGGAACGGTTTATTTAAAGAGTTTCCGTCAGAATCTAGAGTTTATCACAGCACAGAAACAACATTATTGAAAGTTACTAATGACCTTCTTATGGCCTCTGACAGTGGATTCATCTCTGTGCTTGTCCTGTTAGACCTCAGTGCAGCATTTGATACCGCTGATCACAAACTTTTACTACAGAGACTAGAATACATCTGTCATGGTGGCTTTGAGTTTTGTATTTTCTATTATGTTTGGTTTTGAGAATTAGTTGCCATCAAGTTCTGTTATGGTTATTTCCCCGAGCTTCTGTTTTCCAGCCCTCCCGTGCTCCCCATGTTAGTCAAGTCTCCGTTTCTGTGTTTAGTATTTGTGTTTCCTGTTTTATTTTGACTACTGTGGGTCTCTGTGTCTTGTATTCAGTTTTGCTTCCTTTGTCTCATCTGTCCAGATTTAGTTCAGCTGCGTCTCGTCACCCTCCTGTGCTCCATTCCCTTAATTACCTCATGTGTATATTTAAACTCTGAGTTTGTGTCTGTTCTTTGTTGCGTTGTCCCTCATGGCTGTGTGTTTCCGTGCCCTGTGTTTCCCTGTCGGACCTTCCTAGTGTTTCCCTGACTTAGCTTTAGTCTCAGTTATTTTCCCTGGACCTTTTTTGTATCTTTTGTGTTTCAGCAATAAAGCTGCTTTTGAGTTAGTTCTGTCTGAGTCTGTATGGGTCCAAATCCTGCCTGCCACACAGCATCACCATGACAGAACGACGCAACCACAAACTGGACCCCGCAGACATGGACTTTCACGAGCGGCAGCAGGTAGCTCTCTCCTTATTAAGGCAGACAATTGAACTGAAGCCATGGCTCACCCCGGAGTATGAGCCCTTTTTCAGAGGGACACGCCTGGCC
>VUQI01003712.1:17402-28323 GCA_015106735.1 Paratilapia polleni | reverse complement strand
CACATAACTACACTGATCAGGTATAACATTATGACCACCTGCCTAATATTGTGTTGGTCCCCCTTTTGCTGACCATACACAACAAACTGCAATGCACTGTGTATTCTGACACCTTTCTATCAGAACCAGCATTAACTTCTTCGGCAGTTTGAGCTACAGTAGCTCGTCTATTGGATCAGACCACACGGGCCAGTCTTCTCTCCCCACGTGCATCAATGAGCCTTGGCTGCCCATGACCCCATTGCCGGTTCACCAGTGTTCCTTCCTTGGACCACTTTTGATAGATACTGACCACTGCAGAGTGGGGACACCCCACAAGAGCTGCAGTTTTGGAGATACTCTGACCCCGTCGTCTAGCCATCACAATTTGGCCCTCAGGGAACACAGGGAACATCAACTTTGAGGACAAAATGTTCACTTGCTCCCTAATATATCCCACCCATTAACATGTCCCACATTAATATGTGCCATTATGAAGAGATAATCAGTGTTATTCACTTGACCTGTCAGTGGTTATAATGTTATGCCTGATCAGTGTATAACAAGGACAAGGTAGCTGTGCAGAAGACCTTTTTCTGGCACTTCAGAAATCTTCACTTTTTTTTTACCACTTCAGAAGTCAAAACTTCAGGCCTCACAATTTTTATCAATCTTTAACATGAAAAAAAGGAATCCAAGTTGAACTTTAGTGACATAAAGGTCAACATGATAGCTATCAGAAACAATTGTTTATTTTTTCCTACAAAAATCATAACTTGTATTCTAGGGATGCACCTATTAAGAATTTCTGGGAAGATACTGTTTACACTAACAGTAACAGTAAGTGATAGCCGATCGTTTTGGCTTGGTTCTTTGTCTTTGCTGTTTTTTATTTCACCTTTGATGCCAAAGAAACAAAGACAGTTTCATTATGAATAAATAAATTGAATCATATTTCATCACACTTTATTTAAGCTCTAATTTAGTTATATAAATTTATGAAAGTGGATCCCAGATACAAGGACCGTAACACTGAAGGGAAACAACAGATAAACAGACACTCCCATATACTCAACAAGGTGAACATCGGCCGTTACCAGTGTTTGGTTAATAAACTGGTGCATCCCTAATATTTTTAACCGATTTATGTAAAGCTACACATAATAAAGTGGTGATATTTTCTGCATGCCACATTTTACTGCTACCTAATATTTAAAGCAACAGCTGTTGGAGAAACCAACACCTCACCAAAATTTCTACTCTTCTGCAGTGTAAACCAGTAATGTTATCCTCTCTTCTAGCTGAGGACACATCATGAATGCCTCTCACATCCCACTCTGAGGTATGAGTGTTTTTAGTCTGAGGTTAATTTTCAGTACAATTCCTAGGAGTAATTCTGAGATACTTAATAGACAAAAGCTCAGTGGGCAGCACATATCTCAAGTGTTTTCAGCAGTCTGAGCTGAGAGCAGCTTCTGAATGCTAAATGACTTCCATTTTCAGGTGACCATTAGTTATGCTGAATTACAAGATTTTCAGATTGTTCTTTTTTGTCTTTAAATACTGTTGACAGTGAAATAGATTTTGTATTACATGCCTTTTGTTAAATAGTTTGTTCTTTGTCTCCCTTTCTCTTGTGCCAGGTTTTAAATGATGCAGCAAAGGATGTCGAGATAAAAACCAGCAACTACAGAAAACACCTTAAAAGTCCATCTGTGTGTGTGTGTGTGTGAGAGAGAGAGAGAGAGAGAGGTAGGGAAAGAGAGTGTGTGTGTGCACAGTAACTTTTAAAAGCAAAGCTGTTTTGCTCTCTGCCAAAAAGACACTGTCAGATTAACTGTATCTTTTTATGTACTTGCCCCATATTTAAACTGGATATGGGTCACAGTGGCTCTTTTTATGTACTGCTCTCATTACATTTTTGGGTCACTCAGTTTTTTTACTCTGGGGACCTTGTAAATAAATCATGAATGTCCCTCATCTGCCACAGAGTGCTGGTGATCTGTTAATGTGTGTATAATATTCATGTTGAATTATGTGGTGAGCTATAATGGCTGCATGTGGGAACACTTACACCACACACAAACATCACATTGGCCATATTGTGTATGTGTTGTCGCTGAGTGTCTCTCTTTAAAGTCGGACTTGGCAGCGTGCACCGCTGTGCCAGGCTGGTCCCAGCGAGGCAAGCGGAAAAGAAGGGCAGGAGGGAAGGGGGCTGACTCTGCAGGGATGTGGCCAGGAATAGAAATGGTCAGATGGGGCAGTATTGATCAGCAGGAGGGGTCGGAAGATCAGCTGATGAAAACCGCAGACTGGACCGAGTCTGCGGAGTGAGGCATGTATCTTATAACACTGGACAAATACTGCACTGTGGATACACAGTGAGCAGATTGTGATATTTAAAGGAGGGAAGGTTATTACATGCTGTGCTCAATAAAACAAACTCTGAAATCACGTGAGACGTTGGATGGCTGATTAGAAACCAAGAAAATTTGCTCTGACTGATATTTCTTAAAGATTGGTGGCATGATCACATGACCTCAGGGAACACATTTAAAAGGCCCATCTGCATAAAAAAAAAAAAAACAAAAACAAACAAACTGATGTCTGTGCACTTACCTCCTGCATTGCAGCGGCGCGCAATCTCCCAATACACCAGGCCCAGCGCATAAATGTCAGCACACTTGAAGGAATCAAAGTGTTTCATGTTGATGGTTTCATCGAGGACTTCTGGAGCCATATACCTGAGGTTGGACACGCAGGGCAAGAATGACAACTTTCGCACCACTAACAGAAACTCTAAAGTGATGTAACAGCCAGCAAGTGGTTAGAATTTCCAGGTCTGAAAAGTGAAGCCAACAATAATGTGTATTAAACCATTCTGCATTCTTTTTAATGGCCACCAGGGGGCAATATCTGTGGTTTAAAAAAAAAAAAAAAGATTTCTGGTCCTGCAGAAGTATACTGGGAAAATGGCCCCTCGGACTTACCCTCAGTCAACACTTTCCTGATGACTTTGTGGCCTCAGCGACTCATTTCTGGTCATACTGAATAAACCTAATAAGTCCATTTTGAAAAATGACTTGTGATAGACAAGCTGTTAGCCATTGAGTGTGAGGTTTCATAGTTTGCCATTTAAGAACACCAAGATGGCAATGGTGAAAATTCACATCTCAAGGCTTCAAAACAGGACTTCCACAAACCAGTGGGTGATGTCACCATAGCTACACCCATCTTTTACACTCTCTAGACCAGAGTACAACTATGGCACAGACATTGAGGTAGTACCCTCTTTTTTCTAATGGTGACTAGAATTATGAAAAATGTTCTGTCAAAAAACAGCTAAAATGAATGAGTAAAGTTTGAAAACCAAATCAGACATGTTATTTTGTGAAATTCAAGGTTTTAATAAGGAAAAAAAAAAAGAAACAAAGTTGGCAGACTTATTATTTAAGGGCTAAGAGAAGACCTGCAAAATCCCCTGGGTACTGTATCTACTTGAGTGCTGTTAAGTATGGAAACATTTACCTCTTAGTGCCCACGCGCTGGTTCGGTGCTATATCGATTGTGTCTGTGATAGACTCATGGCGGACTGCCAGACCGAGGTCAGCTATAGCGCATGTGCCATTCTTCTTAACCAGAATATTTTTAGACTTGAGGTCACGGTGAGCAATGCCAGGTTTACCTGCAAGAGAACAAACGACAGCATTACATTTGCGTCAAGAGCATGCTCCTGGAGTGCTTATTTGTTTTTGTTTTTTTCTCCACTTTATGAATATGATAGTTCATCTCACCCTGAGTCCCGAGGATCTCCATGTGTAGGTGTGCCAAGCCGCTGGCAGCTGACAGTGCCAATTTAATCATCCCCTCGATGGTGACAGAGTAGCGATTCAGGTAGTCAAAAAGAGAGCCATGCTCATGATAGTCTGACACCAGCCAGAGTTGAGTCCAAGTGCCATTGTCTGAAAGAGAACAAATGAATAACTTCACTCAAATAATCAACCATCTACTTAAACCAATAGTGACCGTATAAAACAGAATTTCTAAACACCAACAAGCTAAATACGGATGCCTTCCAACTTCAAGACCTAAACACTTGTTGTAATAAAGGGTTGTTTAAGGCATACTGATTGTATTGTATGCTTTGTTTTAATGAAAGCCAAATTTAAATGGTTCAAGTCTTCTTACAGGAAACACTCTTCCTCACCTTTATTGTCTGCTGCAATAAATCCCAGGATATTTTCGTGCCGTAACATGATTGTCTGGTAGATTTCAGCCTCTCTGAACCAGGAGCGCTCCTCTCTGGATGAGAAGATCTTCACTGCCACATCTCCTCCCCTCCACTTCCCTCGCCACACTTCACCAAAACGACCCTTTCCTATTATCTCCTGTAGCACGATAGTCCTGGCCACCGTCCGCTGCACAAACAGGGGCAAACCTGCAGGGGGCAACAGACAGACAACAAATAAGCAAGCATTCCCTGATGAATTGCTTTATAGAAGTTTTTTTTTTTTTTTTTGGCAGATTCCAAGTCAGGAATATTTGACTGTTGTGGCTGAATAATCATTTGGATACATTTACATATCTGAGGACATATGGAAGCCTACTGCTCTTCCTCAGTGTTTTCAGTATGTTACATCAGGTAGGAAGCATGTACTGACCAGAGCCCGATCCAGAGGTGGACATGTCATAGATGAGGTCCTGCAGGGTCTTATCCTTAGCCAAGTATAGATGGTCACAGGAGGGGTCCTCCACCTCTAGCCTCTGTCTGTGGCTGTAGGCCCTCTGGTGATATTGGAATAGGAACACGCCAACCATCAGCAACACACAGAGCAGGAACACGGGCCCTGCAATCACTGCCACCAGCTCCACTGGCCCCCAGTTGCTTACTTGGCTTGACCAGTCCCCCCCCTTGGTTGGGGCTAGGAAGATAAACAAAAGACATGGAGAAGCATGGGTGAGTAGGTCAAAATCAACAAAATGAACAGTGTCATAAGTGAACTGAAAGAGTTCTGATGTTTAATGACTCACCTGGGACTTTCAGGTCAATACTGTTGCAGTAATCTTTATAGCAGCAGTGAGTGTTGAGGAAGCCTTCAGCACTCAGACAGTAGAAGGGCTGTCCAGGGGGGACCAGGTTGTCCTGGTTGATGCACACACGTACATGCTGCTCCTTCCCCTGGACAAAGTAAGTTGAAGCCATGCAGGCGCCATCTGTCTCACACTCGTAGCCTGTCTTCTCACAGTTTGTGCAGTTGCAACGTAAAGCTGAGGAAAAAATAATAATTTATCAGATAAAGCCATGAGGTCAGAAAAAGTCCTCTATTTCACTTCGCCATTTTGTCCAGCAGGGGGCAAGCATATGCCACAGTTTCAACACAAAATGTAAAGAGAGTCACGTGCAGACACAGATCCTTAGTGTTCAGCAGAAGCAGCCAGACGGCCCTGAAATCAGATCCTTCACTGCAGATGAACCCAAACACGCAGGGTGGAGACAGTCCTGCCCAGTGGGACAGACAAAGTGAAATCCAACAAGGGGAGAGGGCTCCTGCCAAATCCCCAATGCAGCATTCTGCTCCATTCCTCTCCTCTGTCTTTTTCACATTGACACTGAGAGCCGCCACTGTTTAAGCTAATGAGACCAGAGTTTTATTAAACAGCACACTCCTGCGCAGGGACCTATTAAAGGTGACACACTGGAAACTCCTGCTGCTGCCATAATAAAACTATGGTGGTCCATCTACACGCAAAAATGAGGTCAGTGCCAGAAAATCCTCACAAATCTGCCACATCTAAAGCAGAACCAGTGCTGGTTGAGCAATCCAGTGACCAAGAAACTGAAAACTGATTAGATTTGGAGTGAAATGTGATTTTGAGTCATACCACACATGCTTCTCATTTAGAGTAAAGCCAGCACAATATGTTTCTTCTAAGGTTTACTACCACCGCACCGCACAGCAGGACATGGCATAGTTAGGTGGTTTTAGCACTTTATTTATTTATTTATTTTAGACGATTCATTTTACGCAAGAAAAACAAGAATGAAAAGCTTACTGACAACACTCCCATGGGTGAGGCCTGACAAAGGCTGGACCACTTGAGACTAATCACTGTGGAATTAGGAAAGACAAGACCACTGTACCAAAAACAACACAGGAAGAGACAAACAGGAGAGGAATTTCAATCCGTATTCTTCTACAAAAAGGGGCTCAGCATCGGTTGGACTGCTGACAATGTCTGGCCTAGAGGAAAGAAAGACTTTTAAGAGTGGCAAGATTCCACTAATCCTCTGTGTCTTATACTAAGGGCTTCTTTGACCAGATGAGCTCACTGATCTTCTCTTTCTGAACCAACATGGAGGTCTGTCAAAAGGTGTCAGCAGATTCCAGCACGTTAACCAACTGAGTTGTTGTTTAACACAACTGAGATTTAAACACACACACACACACACAAAAAAACAAAAAAAAACAAAAAAACAAAAACAAAAAAAAAACTTTAAAATGACTGATACACCAATTGCATCATCACCATGTAACATCCAAGTGGCCAAAACCACAAACCTTGGTGTCGTAAGAGTGGTTTCCACTTACTGAACTCTTCACAGTTGATTTCTGTGTGGGAGCATTTTTTGCATGCAGCGTGTATGCTGATGTGTCTATGCTTGTTCACTGAGTGGTAACTGGAACTGTGGAACACTTGAAACAGAGTTTCAGTAATATTCCTCATCTGTTTAGTGTTTGTGCTTGGCATCTGTGTGTGTGTGTGTGTGTGTGTGTGTGTGTGTCTTGTTCTTCAGGAGGTGAGTGGGAAAGTGACAGGAACTGTACGCTGAGTGTGTCCAAATTTCACTGAAGTTCGCATGCAGATGGAATTTCCTGCAGATTACACAGAGGTAAAACAGCCTGGGCCTGATAAAAAGAGAAAAACAAGCCCTGTGCCACATCACGCCAATCTGCAGCAAACAGTTTAGCCGAATAAACCCGATGACAGGAGTTCCAACTGTAGGTTTAAGTGCAGGATGACAGTCAATTTCCATCAAGTTCAGACAACTTAAATGCCTCCTTCCACCAGGTTCCTCCTCTGAAGGCCAACCATTTATGGCTTTTCAGTGAAGCATATCAATCTTTACCAAGTGAATCCAGACAAGAGCCATTTTGATCAATATATCCTCAAAGCAAGAGCAGCATTTAAAAGGAAAAACACAGCACATTTTAAGAGAAAGAGCTTCCCCTCACCATACTCAGTATTATAAGCCAGACTAAATCTCCTCACGAAACTCAAATTGAAGGTTATGAAAGTTTGTATGGCAAACATATTGCACCAATATACAGCAATGAGCAAACAGGAGTGATCTGACAAGAACACGATGATCTGAAATGAACAGGCACTGTTCATCATGAAGACTCTGTGTGTGGTAAGACAGATGGCACACAGACACACAGACAGAAGCTCAGGAAGGAAACCAAACATGGCTAAAAACACACACATTTGCTTCTTCAGTCTACCATGGATGGTTTGTGGCCTACCAAGAGTTTGGTTTGTGGCAAGTCCGCCCTTTCATTTAGGGCTACCTTGTGACTATAACATGTGTAGCCTGCTTCCACACTAAGAAGGAAAAACACTATGGGTGTTCAGTATGAAGACAATATGACAGAATATTAAATATTAAGCTGATAGTGATTGATTCACAAGTTTACAGATAAAATGAGTTCATAGAAATGTTTCATTACCAAGTAATGCTGTTAGCTAAATGGCTAACAAATGAAGGCCAGTCCTGTAGGTTGAATACTGCTACAAAAGAGTCCAGATCAATTAAAAACCAAACATATTAAATGATCCCTCTCCAGAAGTCTCTAATGGCTGTCGAATCCCTGTGACACTATGATGTATAACAACATTTGTGCAATCACCAAATAGGCTTAGGAGATATGTTAAAATTTGTCAGCCAGACCCAACAGGTCATTACTGAAATATTCAAAGAACTGTGCGGGGGAGGGAAAAACAAAAAAAAAAAAACTAGACACCTTTTTTGTTGTAAGCAGAAAGACCTAAATGAAGCAATGAGGTGAAGGAGGCCTTTCTCACAGTCTCTTAATGAACAAACTGCTGGGAATAACATGTGCCATTAAATGATATGGGTGCACATAAGGTTTTTGGTTTAGTTTTCAAATATGATTTATTGCAATTGGACAACAAACACTAAAAAACACCCAACTGTCATTGCTCTGCTTTTGAGAAAGACTGAAATCAGCGCAACAAGAACGTGCATAATATGGCCCAACTCAACTCATTAGTGCACGCTTTGAAAGGTGCTTTATGGGTTCTTTATCTGCCAAGTTAGATCCTCAAGGAGGCCACTAAAATAGCATAGTAAAAATGGCCTTGAACTTCACTCCAAAAGAACAACCTGTTCATGAATTCAGCCAGTTGCCACCAGCCAATATATTCATCTAATTGCTAAATCACAGCCCTAAATAAAATTTCACAAAAGATGGCAGAGGGTAGAGTAAAAATGAGATGAATGTCAGGCAAGATGGAGCTCTGCTATTTAACTAAATCAAATGAGAACTTAAGCAGCACTACCATTTACCCAAATGCTGTCCTGTTTGCAGAGTGCTCGGCATATTTCACTGGATTCAGAGCAAAAGTGTTACAAAGCCAGACTTGAAGGAATAATATCAAGCCTAAAAACACTTGGATCAGATGAAAAGGCCCGGTGTGTGAAGTCTGAGTGAACTCTGCTCTTGTATCCACATAATTGGTGGTCTTTACACTGGTCCTTTGTGTGGAGATTAAGGCGACATGAGGAGGGATTGGACTGGCCCTACATGAACAAAGAGCAGAGTGGGGGAGTGCACTTTTGAGTGGGGGGATGGGTGGCATGCAGGGGACAGACTGGGGTTACCAGTAACAACCCCAATGTTTGGGGACTGCTCTGGGCCAGACAGGATGGGGGCTGGTCCCCATTTGGGAAGGACAATACAGAGGGGGAGGAGGCAAAATGGTAACAAGCAGGGCTCACAGGGCCCCCCAGCTGCAATTGAGGTCTGCCCAAGTGACCAGCTGCGACTGTCATTAAAACCCAGTCTAGACTTTGACTTATAGGAGGGAGCAGGAAAAGGGAACACACGATGAAAACAGGGAGAGCAGAGCCCAAAAGCAATCCCTTTGAGCTGTTAGTATGAAGTTCCTATCATTCCGTTCATGTTGAGACAGGAAATGGAGGACATAGTCAGGAAGACATTAATAAAACATTGTTGCCATAAACAGCATTGCTTTAACTTGGACCTAACAAAAACCTCAGAAAAGTCTCACTCCACACACCTTTACCCATTAACCTTGATGACAGTATTCTGTGTATCCCCACATTGTTCAGACCTACTCGATGGAAACAACCCTGTCAAAACAGAGGTAAAGTTCTGTGTATGATAATTTCATAAAGTCTGTGTAAAAATACAGTAAATGTGCTTGGCGTAGGGCAGCAGGTTACACAAACACTGTGGGTTTCTGGGGGCTCAGACAGACAGTCAGCACGTGCGTGTGTATGGGGAGGGGAGAACCATTACCAAAATGCACTGGCTGAAATTAGATCCATACAGATACCAGACTGAGAGCTGATCAAGACAAGCAGACGCCACCAGACAGTGTGAGTGCAACACACATACACAGGCTAACATGCACATGCACACACTACAACTGTGTCCTAATCAATGCTAGGGGAAGGAGGAAAGTCATTACCTTTGTCTGCATCTCAGGGTCAGATTACTGATCTGATTCTAAAGTGAAGTCTCTGGGGCTGAGGCTGCTTCTACTATCTCTACTAACCACCACCCTGAGGCTACATCCCTTCCTGTCTGTCTACCGTCCTGGATGGGTTCAAAGGCAGACAAGTGTGAGCACAGCTTCACTTTGGACTTGCAGCTGATGCTTGTTCTCAAATTCTCAAACTGATCAAAATATATTGTGGTAATATGAATCAGTGCCATTTGACCCAAGGCTGCAACCCATCCTGGATGTGGCAAAAGTGTAGACAATTTATTTTACTTTGGCTGCAGTTATCCATTAAACACAAACTTTCAACAAAACAACAGACCAATAACCCTGAAAACTGGCACCAAACACAATATAGAAATCTCTGATGATTAATTAAACTCTGAACAATTAATGCTTTAGAATATAATGGCTATTAGTTTGCATCAAAAAGTATAATCTAGTGTTTAAATTCTGGCAATTAGATTAACAAAGATTTCACACAATGCCCAGGATCAGCTACAGTGTCAATCTTAAAATTTAATATTTGTCAATTCATTGATTTTTTTTGTTGTTGTTGTGATTCATACTTTTACTGCATAAAAAAGAAAATGATCAGAAGGAAAACATGTTTCACAAAACTGTTTTAAATTAACGTTTTTGTTATTAGCCATGTCACGTTGTTCACTGTGGACAAAACAAATGACAGGTTGTGTTATTTTGCAAATAATCCTCAAGCTAATAATATTGTCAACCCAAAACAAAATAGTCCACCCAAAATGCTGTGTTGATCTAAGAATAACACAAGGATTTGCCACAAATCCATTAAAGTTACCTTTACTACTCAAAATAGCAACTACTTTGCATATTCACACACTTACTCATAACATACTTAGGGTCTGTTTAAGCTACCAGCACTACAGGAGCCCAAGAAAGAAAAGAGCTTTAAATGGTATTTGAAGAGCTAGTTAGATAAGAGAGACACACTACATTCCCAAAGCAAGTCTTACCAACAGCCCTACCCTGGATCACACCAATCAAAGTAAATCATTGTTAGGGAAGTATTAGAGAAAACTTGACAAGTAGACTGCATACCTTCTAGCAGAAAATTACAAGGCAGAGCAGGTCTGATCTAAATTCCAACAGCAGTCAGGGAAAAAAAAAAAAAAAAAAAATCATCTACAAAACA